>JAPMNZ010917435.1:0-15424 GCA_029875035.1 Pomatoschistus microps
GAAACAACGTAAGACTTTTTCTATGTTAAATTGTCTCTGTTTTTCTATGTTAAAGGTTCTGTTGTGTTTTGTGTCTTTGATAAGCCCATTGACCTGCACTGTATGAAACGTCCTACAAATCACTGTCATTCCTTCCAAAGTGACTAGACACTAAGTCAAACTGAGAAAGAATGCATGCTTTGAGGCAACTGCAATGACGCCAACAAGAGAGACAACCTCTTATTTTAGCTACAAACACTCATTACGGTCCCACATATAAGTTTATCTTAGAAAACAGTTGGTATCCTGTGTTCAAATCCAGCTTTATATTGAGTTTCTACATCTCAATCCCAGCAGTAAGACAAACCAGGCCAAGAGCGCTCCCAGTTGGGTCTTTTGGCAACACGGCGAGTCCTGTTTTACAATCAATCATATTCTCGTAGTGAAATAGAAGCATGGCTGCGGCTCTTTAGCGAGTCGCAAAGAACAGGTGAAAAGGCTCCTCTTCCAACGCTAATACAAGTGAAATGAGAAACAAGGTCCAGGCAAAGTCCAGACCCTCCTCCTATGAATGCATGAATGAACAAGCCAATATCCACACATTATTTTATCATAGTATGAGCTTTAAGGCTGGGGTGCCTAACTCCCTCCCCCCCATTAATAACACAAGTGGTTTGTCCTCATAGAAAGAGAAAGAGTCTTGTGAAAGAAAGCAACATGAAGATCTCAGACCACAAAATCCGGTCTTTCTAACTTAATAAAAATCATCTGATCTTTTGTAAACTTGTAAAAAAAACAGCTACACTGGTCACTATTTGATGCTTTGGGCTGATTGGCTGAGCAAGAGTGAAAAAAGTGGTATTTGAAAAAGCTGAATTGAAGACTTAAAATACATGTGAAAACTAATGATATAATCAAACTGTTTTGACAGCACAGAAATAGATATAATTGTATTACAATTTGATGTGAAAACTAGGTCCCCCGGCTTAAAAATCAAAACAATCAAACAATGATGCGACAATGATTTGAAGGGAAAATAAAAACCAATGAGAGATATTTGCATGTGTGGTGGTCATGAACAGCAGTCTGAGATGCTGGCATGTTATTTTTGCATGCAGATACAAGCAGAGCCGTGGTTAAAGTGGTGCACAAGTGCAGAAGTACAGTAGCGCTAAAACGGTTTGACACTTCAATAAATGTGAGAAATGCAGCCACAAATGTGCAGAGAATACACACTTGATACGCTGTTTGGAAGATGTGATCAAAACCAAATAAGTGACTCTGTTTAAGGTTTATTGATTGGAACTGGACNTGGAAGATGTGATCAAAACCAAACAAGTGACTCTGTTTAAGGTTTATTGATTGGAACTGGACACTTTTGAACTCCTATTCTTTCAGACACAGGTTCAGCACATAATAAAGAATGCATTAATCAACTGGATTTATGCATATGTAAAATGTAAAGGCTAAAAGTAGAAGCATTTATCAGAGTCAAGGCACTATACTATGTCTGTACATCAGATTTACATAAAAAAATATGGCACCTTAATTTAATTATTGTAAAATTAATCTTTTTATATAGTATTATATGTATTATGTATATCCTTTTCTGACCTGAAGAAATATACTGTGGTATGTGTGCTTACTCACAATATTAAATATTTTGACAATGGAGGTGAGAATTAAAAATATAATTTCGAGATAATGTCCAGTCCTGATGATGTGACCTGCCTCATAATAATTCAATATAAATTAATGGAAAAGAAAATTAACAACGTAGATTCTGTGATGTATTAAGTGTAAGATCTTCATTTTAAGGATATTCCCTAATGCCAAAGATAAAACACTCGTATCTCATGTGTATGACATTAGAATAGTTTTTCTTTCCTTTGACCAAACACATCTGCTTTGGTTTTATAGTGCCCTATGAATGTGGCATTCATTTTAACTTTCATCAAAAGCTTTGCTCCACATTGCATCATAATATCAATGACTGTATCACAGCAAGTTACAACTAATGTACTTTTCATATTTGAAGAACTGTGCTCAGAGGCGGCAATCAGAAAAACAGGAAATCATAAGTCAAATAAACATGAGGGAGAAATCCAAAAGACAAAATATCTCATATGTTCTTTCATCTTATTGTTATTAGTTGTGCTGTGAGTTCATTGAACATCATTTGAACATGGACCACCTAATTAGTCTCTCTTTGACTCGTAATATCAATCTGGAAATAACCTAGTTATTAGACATTTATTATGGAAATATGTGATTTAAAGTGATTTGGGGGAAAACTAGACTCAAGGAAGAATATATATATAAATCATTCAGTGTCCGTAAACAACTGGTATAACAACTACTCTTACACAATATTTAAGAACTGCGTATTTCTAAAACCTATACAAAAGAGCGTTAGTTCAATGGCACATGAGAAAACAATGTGTGATACTTCTACTATACTCAACTTCGCACCTGAACTTTGCACTGCCCTGAGTATGAAAATGGCTCTATGTCTGGCCTGCATTTGTGTGAGAAAAGCAGATGTAGCTATGACTTCTACATTGGTCTATTTCCGGCAATAGATTTCAAAGCTCAGGTGTGGTACGAGCACAGAACATCTGAGAGATCTGACAGCGGTGCACCAGCCTCTGCTGTCAGAGCCTTTGCTTCCTTCACTTCAAAGTCTTTCACCTCGGCCTGGCTGAGGGCTCACTGCTCTTGACCCTTGAGTTTACACTTTTTCTTCAAGACCAGCTTTTTCTTTAAAAAGTCTACTCCTCAGTCTTAACATATAATCTCTGCATATGTCTTTACCCCCTACAATGTATCCTACTATATATTTCATGATTTGTAACAAAGTTGGTCTGAAGTTATAAAGGATGTGAGAAAGTGCATGTGGTTTTATATTGTATTTTGCAAAAGGAAGGATGCAAACTTTATAGATTATATAGGAATAGTTTTGATTGTAAACGTGACGCATTTACGCACAGCACAAGTTGCATAAATCCCAACATTTCCACACCACAATTATGGATATATTTTACTTGTATATATAAAAAAAAAATTCCATAAAAAAAGAGTTTTAAGCACTGTGCGTAAAAAGTTGGGCCCTTTTTACAGGTTTGAAGTCAAGCCGCATCAATGGCATATCAGTGCCCTATAATGTGACAGACGCATGTATTGTGCACAGATCCGCGCCATGAGAATCTATGGCCTGAAACCTTCTGTCAAACTCAAGTGTGTCGTTTTAGTGAATTAATCCTCATCGACGTGGCGCGGGCGTAATGCGCACTGACCCACGCAGGGCCCCGCAGCAGCGTCTTCCTCTCATCCTCCAGAGAACACCGCGTAAACTGTGCATCAATATTTAAGACTGTTTTGAGACTTTTACTCTTGAGGAATCTATAGACTGTGTTTATATAAGAAATGATAGCGGCCTTTGACAAGTTGGGGCAACTAAAGAAAATTAACAAAACGAAAGTGCCTGCATTCCTTTGACCTAAATTTAACTTTAACCTCAATGTCTTAATGAGCGCTAATTTTTCATTAATTTGATCTTGAGAACAAATTGAAGGGGTAAAAAAGGTTAAAAGACAAGAATGTTTTAGGGGAACTTTATAAGAATTTTTCATTTAAAATACTACAAGCCTATATCAATTTTTAATAGGACATTCTTCTCCAAAGACCGCACAGACTCGTTTGTTTTAATTGGCTTTATCTTTACCGCATTCTGACATTAGAACCGTGCATTAGCAGGGATTTCTTTCTTAGCAGAAGAAAGTCTCACTTTGGAGCAGGCCTCGGACTTATATTTAAATGTAATTTAAAAACCAGCACACGTGTCTCGTGCGCTGTGCTATAAAAGACAAAACACATGGTCTGATCGATTGACCGAATCTTTTTTAATATATATTTAACTTGTGCGTAAACAATTCGTTACTCGCTCCCAGCTTATTTAGAAAATAAAGGCCGATGGCGGCACTAACTTTGCGGGAACTCGGTTCAAAATGTTCGGCCTCCTACCTGCCCTGTTTGGTGATGATCATCTCGGTCTGAAACTTGTGGAACTTGGCCCATAGTGGGTAGTTGTTAAGCAGCGCCTGAGTCTTCCCGCAGAGCTGCAGCCCGGGCAGAGGGTAGAGCGGCGGCCGCTGGAAGCCGTGCTGGAAGCTGCTGGAGTATTCAGGGGAGGACGGGTGGTACACGTCTTTGCCTCCCGCAGAAAAGCCGTCTCCCGGGGTCGGTGCGGGGATGTATCCCTGCGGGTGTCCTGCAAGCGGACAGCTGCTGAGGGACTGCGCGTAGAAGCGGGAGTGCTGACCCCCGTAGCCCACAGTCTGCTCTGGGTGAAAGGGCAGAGTCAGTGCCTCTTGTGCGCCCTGCTCTGCGTAGTAAAAGCGGGGCTCCTGGATGCCCATCTTGAAGTCACTTATGTCCTTCGCGCCGCGGTGCAGGTGAATGTCAGCCGGACTCTTCCCGAAAGTTTGAGTTTCAGTCCCATTCAACATGCTGAGGTAGAGGTTCCCGCCTATGCCGCCCATTTGCAGCTTCGCCGTGTCTTTGTCACTAATGGCATAAGTTTATCGTCCATGAATCAGAGAAGCTCTTTCTGTCACTTCAACCACGCTTTTCCAAGTGTTGGCGACAGACACGTGGTGTCCGTCTGTGAGGAACTCTGCGGGTCCGAGACAGTGCTGAGTCCAACACATGTCCCACTGAGTGATATGGCCCATACATTCATACATTTGTGCGTGCTGATATTTGGAGGTGTGTCTGTGGCTGAGCAGCGCAGCGATAGGCTCCACTAGGACAGAGCCAGCCCCTGCTCTGCAGCTCTGGAGCATCTACTGCCTCTGTCAAGTTCAACATCTAACTGCAGCAGACTATTCATCTAAGGGAAGCGTGAAATAAAACATTTAATATTTATTACACATAGTTAAAATGAAATACGTTCACAATCGATACATTGCATTGATGTAGGATAGAAGCATAATTTCAAGTTGTAAAAAAAAAAGTCTTGAGTCTTGAATGTAACCTGATGACATTATTTAGCAGCTTGTAAAATTGCAACAAAACAATTGCGACCTGGCCACAGATGAAGCGGAAGAAAATGGATGGATGGCAACAAACAAAGGATGATATCCTAAAAAAAAAGAAAAAATGATAAACAACAGATGAATAGCTGCAGATAAACCTTATTCTCCAAACACTTTGAGATTAAATGTGACATCTGTGTAAAAGTAATACAAGGTTTCAAAAAAATCTGCACTGGCATTATCCTGCCATTTCTGTGATTTTCAGTGGTGACATGAGCTTATGTTGTGAGTTGACAAATGCATACAAAGACCCCCAGAAAGCAGACTCTCAGATGTAGTCACATGTCGCTTTCATAAAGTATGGCTTTGAATATCTTTGTGGCATGGTTTACACCAAAACCGAAACTACTGTGGAGTGTGTCAAGGTTCAACTCAGCTCTTAAAAGCCTTTTAGCTTGTTTAGTTTGTCACTTTCTGCTGGGGCAAAGGGATATAAAAGATTGCCCTCTGGTTTTAATACATGAGTTGTAAATATAGCCACATACACAATACTAAGTGAATCCCTCCAGCACAGGTATGACATGGTTATACCCCTCCACACTGTCACTGCCCTAATCTCATTTCCTGTTTCTCTCGTAGCAAGGTGAGCTCGCAAGGGCAGTGGCTGAAGTCATCCGAGTTGACACTGGAGTTGAGAGAGTGGCCACGCGCCTGCCCCGAGCCTCTGGGACATCACCTTCAAAGGGACAATCAAGTCTCATTTACTGCTGTAGTGTCATTAGCAGGTCACACATGAGGCTGGACATGCACGGCTGTGATAAACCAGGGTCAAGTCAACCCGCCGAGCCTGGGATAGAAATAGAGTGGGAGTTCACTTTAAAAACGTTATATTTTCTTTTAAAAAATGACAATACTTACAGCCAAAAGATCCTCGGGTCACGGATGAGATTAGGTCAAAACTATAGCAACATAAATCTATCAAAGACCAAATGTAGTAGTTACTTAGGTTGCTCCTTATCCAAGTATTCTTAGGTAGTTTCCTAAGCACAGTGGAAAGAATTTACGAAGTCTGGACACAATCTTGATGTCAACTTCCATCTGAAAGAGACCAAAAGACCATTATTCATAGCATTTTTATCACATTAACTTGGATGGATCTCGAACCCCCTTGGATATAATAAGACAGACCCCCTATCAACCCAGTTCCTCTATAGATCCTAGTTATTGGAAGGACAACGCTTTAAAGTATCTGGATTTTCCCAAATGTTAGGAAAGAACCGCCCACTCTTCTTTTTGAACTCTCTGGTTTTATTTCACGTACTGTATCACCAAAATGATTGACAACTGGGAGGACCAATAGTTTTGATGATATACCCGGAGGTAGAAAATCCTCATTTTTCCTTTGAATAATACTCCAACACAATAACTAAGCTATAGGTGGTGAAAAACAGTAAAAATCTTGTTGTCTAACGTCGGAGAAGTAAACGAGGCCTCTTGCATTGTGGGTAAGCCTACACGGGTATGAGCAGTTATAAATAGCGGATTGTAATCTCCTACACTATCAAAGACACAGTGGCTGAACTCCACGCTGCAACTAGAGCCTGGTGTAAAATCTTGATGGTTGTACAAGAATGTAGTTAAAGGGAGAGGGCCTGACGGAGATCCAGCTCCTGTGGGTTTACCGATTTAGACGTGATAGACAGGTTCATCAGCGGGTGTCTTAGCCTGTCTTCATTAACGGCAACTACCACTTCATTTAATCCGTCAGAGTAGTCACTGCCACTTCATTGCAGAGTTGACAGACAAAAAGTAACGGTTTTGAAACAATATCATGCATAAAAGTGAAGCCGATCTCAATGCCAAGATCTTTTTGTGTTGTTTTCATGTATGAGTGAGAAGGGTGGGGGCCAAATACATATTTATTTGTATAATTGTATTTATGTATTGTTGGATCCTGTTTGTTGTTGAATGTGTACTCAAGTTTGAGATACATATATTGGATTGATCAATATCTCTCGCCATTATTTTGTTCCACACATCTCAGACTATAATTTACATTTTTATATTGCATTTACGCCACAGTAATCAATAATCCTGTTTTGTGTGTGTGCGCTTGTCTGACTAATGTATTGTATGCCCGTCTAGATCACTGTATATTTGTATATATATTCTGTCAATATGTACCAATCTTGTATAAATTGTATGTACAGTAGGGAAAAGCTCAACCAGGGACAGGAGTTGAGAATTAGCTATGGCTAACACTAACACACTATAAATCAGTTGCATCTATTGCTGTAACTGACTGCACTGTTCCAGGTTTTATATATAAATAAAGCAGTCTAAATAAAGTTATAAATTGAACCATAATGGATCACTTGATTGACTTTCTCAGCAAAATGTCCTGGGTTCAAATCCCAGTCGGAACAGGGACTTTCTGAGTGGAATTAGCATGTTCTCCAAATGTCTGCCAAGGTAGGAAAGAGCTACATAAATTAAGATCACTTACTACTTACTTACTTACATGTATTTTTTGAGATCCCACAACCCAAAAACCATTGTCATATTTTTCTACGTTACCCCAGGTCAAATGACTTTGCTTGTCTATTTCACTTGTCACCAGTAGCCTCCATGTTCTTCTCTTGCGTCCTAATATATCTCGATTGACATGATGAAGAGACAATCTGGCATTCGCTTCACCTGTCAGTGGTCGTAATTTTATGGCTTATCGCTGTACCTTGCAACTTGTCCAACTAATTTTGCAGTTCACGAGCCCTAAAGTGAAATCCAAGCCACTTTTCTCGAACCTAATTCATGTCAGCAATGTTCACTATGCCAAAGTTATATACGGTTGTAGTAAAACCGCACATATTTGTCATTTATTCACCAAAACTTTGCAGAGTATGTGACTAAATAGTAAAGATTTGCAGTGTATATCATCTGGTTTAGCCACTCACTAATGTTTTATGGTTTTCTGGGACCCTACCCCCCTTAAGACCATAAATATCAGTGTCTGGACATTGCTCCGATGTGGGTGGGCATGGCACGGCTGTCACAGAGTTCACAAATCACATTCAGAGTACAGGCTGAACAGTTTTCATTTCACCTGAACCCTAACATGAGCAGGCCGTTTAAAAATATGACATTATCAACCTACGAGACAGTTATACGAGATTTATCACATGCAAAGAATGAACACAAATGAATGTTGGTAGGAGAGTTATGGACGGTAAACTGTGGTGACGATGTGATGTCACACTGCAGAGGGGATGGATTTGGACTTGGAATTTGAGAGCACATGGGACTATGATTTGTATTTGATATCCAGCATCTGCCACTTTAGAATGTTCGCACTCTATTGATACAAAAAGACACAAATAACTTACCTGATTATCTTTATTTAGAGTCAAGGTGGTGGATACTCAAATCTCAGTCTTGTTTTACACTTGTTTTACAGTTCATTACAGCGGCACGTTTGCTTTCTCTTCTCAGCAAGAAGATCCTGGGTTCAACTCCTGGTCAGCACAGGGCCTTTCTGAGTGGAGTTTGAATGTTCTCCCCGTGTCTTCGTATACAGGTTTCCCTCGGGTGCTCCAGTGCTCCTACCACTACAAACTCTTACAATCGGCCGGTATTCTGTCGAAGTGGTCTGCCAGTCGAGTTGAGCTGCCTCAGCTGTTTATGATGTAATGCAAACTTGCGCATGCGATTCTCACGGCAGCCGAAGCGATCCAAGATGGCGGACATAAAGTCCGTGAATTGTATAAAAAGTTTAAATAAGAACGAATTAAGACACGAATGTCACTATTAATGCAATAACGATAACAACATTTAGAAAGGTAGGCAAGTTAAAATTCAATATAGTGCCCAGAATAAATCAGTGCATTGAACAGCAGCACATATTTGTGTATCAAAATAGGAATTACAGATAATAAGAATTTATATATTGATATAAGTTTTAATAGGATCATTTGAATGATGGTGGTGAGGTCCAAGAAGCTGTTTCAAATATAGTTTTCTCAAGGTAAAGAAAAATAACTTGAATAAGCAGTATACTTTTTATTATTTCCCTTCTGCTTCCACCTCTGATTAGGCTGAATAAGCTGCAGCTTATTCTTCACAAAGAGTCTTCCTGTCAGACACTGGTAATTAACACAACATATGTTTATTCAAATCACTTCTGGATGCGTGAAAGAGGGCTGGAGGAGGCACCACCCACCGTGGCTGTGAACGCTGAGGGAGCCTGAATTAAGTGAGGAAAACAGAAGATGAAGAGATCAGAAAAGTAGCACTTAGAGCTCGGCGGCATTTGCACCCAATCGCTCATGAAGTCTTTGGTGCAAATGTATTCCTGGGCAACCCCAGAAACAAACAAGCTGCCACTTCCTTTCACCTATAATTAGCTGGTAATCAATGCTGGGCGAGTTTCGGTGCCGTCAGACATCCCAGCCATAGAGGGGCAACACTAGACCCTCATCTGTGCCCTCCACCCAACTCACATGTCAATGCAACACCGAGACCCCACACAAAATGTCCCATCAAGATACATTGATTATATATTTGAGATTGTGTGGACTTAATAAAAAATAAAATATTAATCAAATATCAATCATCCCGTATCTGTTTTGCAGTTGTTTGTGTATACGGATTTACTTTGTCACTTTTCAGGCTGCAAGCTTGTCTGTCTCCAAGGTAAAATGATTCTTTTCTAAAATGTTTAGGCAAAACAATCATTGTCTAGCACAAATCAAAATGACTGTGGAAAAACTGGGCACCAAGCAAGCACTGAGCACAACCTCCAACACTCTGTACTTGTAAACTTTAGTGGACATAAGGTTGTAGCCTTTATATAGCCTATTCCTATACTGGTTTTGCAGTGTGGAATGAAGAAAAAAAACAAAATATCAGAGTCATTCATGAGTGTTTTGACACATTCTCAGTAGTGTGAGTTTTTCATTGAAACGTCCATTGGCACTTGCGCTGCTGTGACCCGTCAGGCACTTGTCACTTTCTCCAGAGCTTGTTTAAGAGGGGCGGAGTGTGATGGAGGGAGAGTAATGGTGCAGCCTGCACTCTCGATGTGGCCTATGAACCTTTGCTCACCCCCATAAACATGAGCAGGACACGGCTGAGCTGCAGGAGACATGACAGAAACAGACGTCCGACTTCTTAAGTAGAAGAAGAAGGTCCTTTAATCGTCGGAGTTGGAGCATGGAGAAGGTCTCATGGTGGACTCGAACCCACAACCTTCCGGCTCAAAGGCCAATGCTCTACCAACTAAGCCACTGTATAGTGATGCTATACAATAATACTTTACTTAATTGATCCCACAAAGAGAATATTATGTAGCGAAACACAACCAAAACCATACAGCAATAACAGAGGATAGCCACTAACTTAGGTAAAAAAAACATCTAAACTGCATCTGTTTGGTATTGTTCACGTCAGATAAATCGGTTGTGCAGTCTAATAACCAAAGGTAACACTTTGTCCTGACCGCTCAGATCTTTAAATATACTGTATCTGTAACTTTCTATAATATAATCATATTCAGACTCATTCTAGGTAATGAGGGGGTGTCTTGCATGAGGACACAACATTTTGGCTCTTTACAGCCATCCCACTGTGGCACCTGGTGTACCCAGAGCTCTCCCAGAAGTGGTGTCGCAACCACTTTTGAAGACAACCTCCAGCTTCATCCCAATTATTGCACATTTACTGTAACTTTTATTAATGCTCTCTGTCAGATGAAGAAATAACTACATTAAATAAACCAGGAAGCAGTGTTATAAACAGTGTGAGTGTTAAGAGAACCCCAACACCAAACCACATGCTGATCCAAAAGAGGAAGAGAGAAACGCTTTCTTCCAGCGCCAGTGAGTAAAGAGGCCAAAAGCTGACTTTACTGGGTATTTAGTATTAATAGTAGGTCACTTTGCACACCTAAATTTAATGCACCCCTAAACTTTAAAAGCAGAGTAGAGGCCAAACTCTAAAATAAACTGGACTGTGGCCTGTGGCTAGTGTTACTTTCAGAGCTTTCCTTAACCGTAATAGATGGTGCCCATGTAGGTTAATTCACGCTGGGCTGTGCATCTGGGGCTTGCTGGTCCTTGGGAGGTCCCGGGACGTGGGTGCACAACACTACCCGCTTTATGTTACGCCACAGACAGACAGGCAGAACAGGGGTCCAACTTAGCAATGACAAAATCAGACAGCTGTGCATTCGCCTGCATTCCTCTGGCTTGCTTCATGAATACAACTGTATAGCCCCGTACCAATCCCCCAAAACATTGTCCGGATTGACTTACAGGTCCTGGACTGTACCTCCCAGAATGCAGCCCTCGTATACGGCCCCCTCCCCTCGCTCACATCTCGCGCCCTGTCCTGCTAACACCACACTTACACACGGACAAACCATCCCACTGCATTAAGAAGTCATCAGCCTTGTCAGCTTCGAGTTGACCCCATGCTTCTGTGAGGTCAGGTGGTCCACTGTCTACGGCTACTGTTTGGGGTCAAGTTTCAGGCCAATTAAAGGGCCTTCTATTAGGCAAATGCAAAAAGAAACAAGTCTAGTGTTGAACTAATATCCCAGTGGCATAAAGATTACTGCGTACATTTGTTAGTACATGTGTGTTGGAACTGGCTCTGGTTCAAATGGGATTTTGTTCAGAGAAAGACACATGTAATCTATGTACTCATTATCATGCCATTTGTAAGAAAGGTTAAACTGAAAAAGAATAGACGACAGACCATGAAAGCATTGATCACTAAAATATATTGGTACAATCTCCATTTAACGATTTTCTTTAATACAACTTCAGCATGTCTTATCGATTTAGATCCATGACTTCCAAACGTATCAAGATAGGACCCTAAAATAACTATTAGAATCTCATTTGCCTTTTAATTGACAAAATATGTTTCATTGTTCAAATAAAACATCTCACAACCCACAGCTTAGTGACAAAACTTTGCGAACCACTTTAGTTGAACTGTATTTTTGAGTGGGCCTTTAGTAAACTATAGCTACTTATTCTCAGAACAAATACATACAAAATTAATTTTAAAAAAACAAGATATAAACAACAATGACAAATTAGTCTTCATTGGTTATTGTTTAGACTTGTAGCCAGAGTCGCCTTTGTCAGCTGCCACTCTGGAAAACTGCTCCTAAGACTCATTAAGAGCCATAAATCCTGTTGGACCCGTGTCAAGTCGCACCATTAGACCCTGGATTTCCACGAGTGTGTGTCACCTGACCACACAAGCAAAGACACCATATAGTTTTATTTAACAATTCATGAGTGACCATAAGCTCAGAACAGTGACATTGACTCTGCTGTACAGGTCTAAAGCAAACAGTTAAAAAGACGAAGGACAACACCATAATATTATATGACGAGGATTATGTTACCGTGACCACCGTGGGAATGTAAGGACTGCATGTGCACACACTTTTATTCAGAAAAGGGTGGACGTCCCAAAAAACTGTGTCATGGGTGGTCAGTGTAGAGTAGGTAGGAGTTTAAAAATCTTCATTCTGTTCCTTTTTGTTCATGTATGGATTATTAAAAAAAAAAATGGTGTAATGGCCTGACATGACATGAGCAAATAAATAAATAAATACATAAATTTAAAAAAAAGGCTCATCTGGCATCTGCGTGTATCCTTTATGTTACTATTTTGCAAGGGTTAACACCATTGAAGATATATAGGGCAGCACGGTGGCTGAGTTGAACCCTGGTCGGAACAGGATCTTTCTGAGTGGAGTTTGCATGTTCTTCCCGTGTCTGCGTAGGTTTCCTCCAGGTGCTGCGGTTCCCCTTTCACTAAAAATATGTACAATAAGTCTGGCATGCGCCTCCTCTACTGGCGACCTTGCTCCCATCTCTGTGTGGAGTGAGAGACTAATGCCCAAAAATAACAATTGTAAAGCACTTTGTGACTCTGGTCTAAGTAAATAAAGATTACTTACTTACATATTTTTAACAAAGCTAAATATTTTCTAATTGAATATAGAAAAAAATGTGTAATACCACCCAATGCTTTCTCTGTAAATAATCCACAACTCAATATAAAGTGTTGGTCAAGATCTGTGCAATACTCCTATGAATAAAAAAAACAAAAAATCTCAACAATCCTTCACACTTTACTTTAGGGCTACTTGAGGACAATGCAGCCTTGTTTATGCTTCTTTAAACTTATCCCCTCCACATCGTGATCTCATTAAACTCGGCGCCCTGAAAAGCACTTCCCTTGAAGGTGCTGCCGATATTTACTTTTGAAGGAAATTGAATCTGAGCGCTGTATTAAAATAATCTAACGGGATACAAGCCGGGCGCTGCAGGCTTTGATATTACAATCACTGTAATAAAGGCTGGATTGATTGAATGATTGGCACTTGGACACATGTGCTGTGAGTGACCTGAGCCTGGCTTTAGCCCAGTGCAGTGGTCACAGGAATGTTGTGCCCTGAAAACACACCAGAGAGGACATCATATCTATCAGAGAATATATTTTGTATTGCTCTTATGTCTAATCAAGCTGCTGTTTTTTTGTTGGTTGAAAAATGTAGGAAGCGACAGTTGACATGTCTTGGCGTAAATGAGTGTCTTTCCTCATACTGTAAAAATGTACTGTATTCTAAAGCTGGGGAACCTAACTTTTGTTTTTCCATAAATCATGTTGTTTCTTTTTTATCCTTTAACATGTTTACACACTTCAGTCTTTTGCACAACCTGAGTGATTCTGTCTATGCCAAATGTGACATCAACAAAGTCTATCTTATCTTATCTTAAAAGACGTCAAAGTAAAACTATTCTCAACCATCAGACCACTGAGAGTTGATTGTCTGAGTGATGGTGGTCCTCTCTTTTTCACTTTTTGTTATTGAAAAAGCTGATCTTAAGAAGTGCCAGAGACCAAAAATACATTACCAAACTGTGTCGAACCAGGAACTATTAGATGGATATGGTTGCTTAGTTGTTTGTGATTTCAAAGTTAGGTACCCCAACTTTAGGCTCTGATCAAGTTAACTAGTGGCAAAAACACGCATCCATCAAAACTTCACTTTGAGATGATTTGTAAGAGATACTGGTTCTTTTTACATGTGTATTAATTGGTGAAAGGGACACAGGTGCTGACAACGGTCATTTACAACCATTGTCCCACTGTCATCCTCACAAACACTCTGAACTGTTGTACATGTTTTTAGTAAGTAGCACGTAAGTAATCTTTATTAATATAGCACATTTTTACAGATCGCTTTACAATATTCAGAGTTCAGATATGTTTCCATCCTCTCCACACGCAGTGATGACAGAAACGAGACGCTGAACACACTGGCGCATCATTATATTCATACCTATTCTATATGATATTTATATTTTAGTGGTAGGGGAAAAACCTGGTGGAAACTTACTAAGACTCAGAAAGAACATGCAAACTCCACCAAAAGGCTCAGTCTGGAGTTGGAATCTTATTGCTGTGAAGTACAACCGCTAGCCTCCTGTACTGGCCCCGCTCGCATCTCTGTGTGGAGTGAGAGACAAATGCCCACGATTGAAAACCACTTTGTGACTCTGGTCTGTGAAAGGCGGTAAATAAATAAAGATCACTTACTACTTACTACTAGCCACTATCTTTCTTTGCAGTGTCTGTGTCTATCCAACTTGTACAGTGTGTCTCCTGGTTGCTGGACTGTGCGATGCCTGTAACGTGAGTGGATTTGTCGATGTCTTGAATTGCAGCCGTCCGTGGGGCAGAGAGGGGCACACTGAAGGTTGGTGGGATCACACATGTTTTGAATTGCGCTTCATGTGACAACAGCTTTCCAATCTGACCCACCAGCACCATCTAAAGCCCTATCAGTCCACTACCATCTCTATCAATCATTAGAAATCATTTATTTTTAGTGGGATGTGGCCTCTCGCCTTCCTCGCTGCCCTTTTGCTCCCCCCCAGTCCCTGGTGGCCCGCAGCCCCTCACTAATGAGTGTCAATCTGCCGGGCTGTGGCACTTTTACTGCAGACACCTCCCCTGACAAACGCAGGGCTTCAGTCAACATGAATCACACAAATAGACACAGGCTAAACTGACAGTCAAGCCAAGACCCCTGCCCTCCCTCCAGAGCCTGTTTAAAAAGTTTTACTCGTCCAAACCGCAGCGATACTGTACCTCCTGTTGTTTTAATAGATGCAGATGACGGACAAAGCCACAAATACAGACCGACTGAAGTCCTTTGTCATTGCATCAGAGTCTGAACAACATGGGGTCTACTGAAAACTACGACACACACTTTACCAAAAACCAAACGCAGGGCACGTCAATAACAGAAAACAATTTCAAACTTCTACTGTAGTTATGAGTCCAAATGGCTCAATGAGTTCTATAATTTTGCTGATATT
>JAPMNZ010917438.1:0-11669 GCA_029875035.1 Pomatoschistus microps
TATTTATTTTTGTAGTTAAATTATTAGTTTACAGGCTACAGGATCTGCTGATTTTGCCTTTTGGGTTAATTCAGAGTAAAATTAGGTTATATACAACTAAGCACGCATTATGAAAATATGATTTAATATATTGTTTTGCAAAGGATAAAAATAGATCTAGCTGTTCTCTCCAATCAAACCTTCTTTGCAAGAACCAATCATGGATGTTTTGAAGGTTGCTACCTTATCTCTACCATGGATCTACTCACCCGACACAGCACTATCGGGCATCATGTTGGCAGTGCTCATGCGTATTTCATTTATGATGAATATTAGAATGGTAGAGCTGGAGCACCCGGCCATTCAGGCACAGAGACAAACAACAAAATCCACAGAAAGGCCAGGGCTGGCACGGGAATCGAACCAGACTTTTGCCGTGAGGCGTGAGTGCTTCCCACTAAACCACAGTGCCAGTTTTAGTATAGGGCTAAAAATAACATAGCATTGAACATTGACAGGCATAAGCTGTAGTTTTAGAATCCAAGTTCTTAAAACAAATCTTGAGTAGTCTGTTGTATACCTGGCATGAATGAAAAAAACATACCTTACACTCAACACAAACATCAATTAGCCATTTATTGTACAACAGGGAAGCAGAGCAAGAGCATGCAGTCGCGAGTATGACACTCATAAGGCGTTTTCTCTTTATCAAAGCTGCCTTTGTTCAAAGGTTGGCCAGTTTTAAGTGCAAACTTCACAGAAGTATGCCCCATACAACAGACTCAAGTTTGTAGTTTGCACTTGTGATGACAACCTCTCACATTATCATTACATTACACTCCGCAATGACAACAGTTGGAAAGACAGATTTATTGACAAGTATGTTTGAGCAAACATAGTGTGAGACAATGTTAGACAATGTTCTTTGATCACTCATTATAGATCACATGAAAAACAAATGTATAGGTTTTGACACCTTTGGACAAACCCTCCTCAACCAGAAACACGTTCACTGACAGGACATCAAACATGACACATACTCACAATAACTGTACTGAAACAAAAGATCTAAAGGACGTGACATCAGGAACAGACCAGATAACAAGTCACAGGCAATGTAGTATTTCACAGCAGTCTTTGATCATGACCAGCAGTTAAACAGAAGACTTTAGACAGTGTCAGTTCATAGACAGGCCGCCAAATTATTGCCATCATACATAGTATTCAAACCTGCGAGTGCTTGTGGCACACCAATACATGGCTTTGGACCTGGTTTTGCAGAGCAGTGCACAGTCTGAAGCTGCAGCAGCAGTTTGGCATAAGAAGAGTGCAAAGTTAATTCAGCGTGTGATAAGAGCAGCACCGCACGTCTAAATAAAAGTGCAGAGACCTAAACAAAACGGAAACTGCTTTTTGGGAGAAAATATAACAGAAAATGAGGGATGGCATGTCTACTCTGTGCTTTTCAAACAACTAATCTACTATTTTTGTCTATTTGATCAAGTCATTGGTTGCTGGTTTAATTCAATAGATTCAAATCAAAAATACTTAGTGCAGTGCCAGTCTGAAATTATAGCTAATATACAATACAATAAAAGCATACACGCACATTACACCTCTGTACATCAGCTCTGGATTTCATATATTTCTTTGTATATACAAATAAAAATAGAAAAAATATAAGTAACTTTCTACCATAACATATAACTATGAAGGCAAAGAATTATATTAATAAAAGCACTTTTGAATGAGTCTAAAAGGCAAATAATAACTAAGGTGTTAAAACAGGTGCTTCAGATTGAAATGAATGCACAGTAAAAATCAAGAAACTTAAAAAGTAAAAAAGTACAAATACTGTAACATAACATAAAAAGATTTAACTTAATATGGCATTGTTTGGATACAAGAAAAACACATGATCAGCGCATACAATACTTTCTGCCAACACTGCATGTCGTCTTCAGTCGTATTCAGAAATATGATAAATGAGTAGATCAAAATTACATTTTTTTGGGGCCATCAATTTTCTAAAATTAGAGTTCAATATTTGGTGCATGTATTTAGTTCAATTGGGATGATTGGGTTAAAAACAAACGTCTGCGATTCGTATCATCACAACCAAAGCTAATAAAATGCTTCACAAATGTGATCATGGTGCACCAATTAAAATTAAATAGATGAACTACAAAGTTAACTAAGAAATCTTGTAACAATGTCTGCTGCTTGTCTGGTCCGGTTGACACAATTGCTTTCCTTGGCCTCATTTCCACGTAGGTCAAATACTCTGAATGTTGTTCCTAGTACACACAGAGGTCGGGGAACTTCATTTCGTATATGGGAATGGAGCGACTTTGTGTTTGGCCAAAACCAGATGAAATGGTTCCAGATGGGCTTGGAGGTGGTCTAGGCAGAAGAGCATAATACAGTCACTTATCTTCGAAGTCATAATCACTCATTGAAAACTAAACATTTATTCCGTTTCTGTGGAGTGGAAACATCTGAGGGAACAGTGCGTACCTGATTGTAATTTCAAAGATTTGAGTGAGTTTGCTCTGCAGCATTGTGGCCTAAAAACAACAGGACAAATTCAAGTAATACAGTCATATGTAATAAATATGAACATGAACAGACTTTTAACATACCCTGGCGCCACAGTGGGCAGCTATTTCTTCAAAAGGAGCTTTCTGAAACTTCTCCACAACAAGTCTCCGTCGCTCTCGCTCCTGCTCTTCCATCCCAACACTATCCACTAGGAAGAGCCAAACAGGCAGTTTATGTAATCGTTTATTACTCAGATCATTTGTAAATAACAGAACAAAAAGATAAAAGCACAAACAATTTAACAAACATGGATTGATCATTTTACAGACCGTAAGGATATAGACTGAAGTTTAACACCTAACCTTTTAAATTTACAAACTTTATAGCTGCAGTTTTTTTAGGTTTTTTTCTATCAAACTAAACACTGGAAATCAATTTACAAAGTATTGCCAAAAACACTGCCTAAAATATATTAGGCATCCAATAGTACTAGGTTATCCCTTCCAGTCCAGACCTAAATGGGTGGAGTCTGATCTGCTCATGCTTGGTTGGAATTAAAACCTGCCGCTACACCAGCTGGAAACAGTTTGACACCCCTGGTATAAACACATAGTTTTCATAATCTTATGTTTTGTAATTTGTGTCCTGATCTATGCATTAATAGAAAAAAGGTTTGGTAAGCTGTTGCCAGAGGGAGGCGCCCTCGGAGCAGCAGCCCACCTACTCTTCATTATACATTTCAGGGGATACTTTGGATGTCCTGATCTGTGCAATAATATTTAGTGACCTGGTCCCACTCAACCACCGGTCACCTCTCGCTCATCCTTGTATTGGGTTTGTGTTCATTTAATTTTATGTCTGAGTGGGAGTGTGGAGTGTGAACAATAACAAGGATGGTTCCATGGAAAAGCAGATAGAAAGCAGCAACAGAATTGACTATTTAAATTCTCAATCTCATTCTCAAGTTGTTTTTTGACCATATATTTGAATTGTTTAGCAGTCGCACATTGCGTTCCTGCTGTTAACAATCAGTGTTAGTTCCATAGTACCATAGTCCACATCACGACTCAAGCTCTAAAAGGTTTGGATTGGTCCTATTAAGAAGTCTATTAATAAAACATAAACCAGTCCTGTACTTACCAATGGCGTTCTTCAGGGTCTCAAAGGTGATTTCTTCCGCTGGTGTTCTCTGGATAAAACACATTGTTCAAACAACATTTCAAACGGTTATACACACAGTTTCAGGGGAGGTTTCTTGAATTACCTCTTCTTTCTCCGGACTGTTTCGAGACTCCACTTCCACCTGCAGTGAGATAGTTTCTCCAATACTCTTCCTCTTTGACAGGCGGTCCTCATCTGTGGAAACACTGTTTAGTTTCACCTCGGAAGATATGCAGACAAAAGAAACATTCACTTGCTCCTCAATCTATCGCTTTCACACTGAGGTAATGAAGATCGAATGAAAGCAAAGGAACATCTGCCAAAATAAATGTCACTTTCTAAGAATTCTGTCATATGTTGTACACCTAATTATTTGATTCTGAATCACAATAATGCGTGCAAGATGTGACTTACAAGATCTTTTTAAAATATGATATTTTAAAAAGTGGAATGTTAAGCTCAGCCTACAGACCTATATTAAGGCTTTGAACAACCATGTAAGACAATGTGTTTTATAATCTTGCAGTAAAAAGAGATTGAAGTGGGGCTCTATATTTTAGCATATATGTTAGCACAAGTATTAATCCGTCTGTGGCGGCTCATTTTGACCCAGCACAAGGGTTAAATTCATGTAAGGTTCAAGAACCAATTAATCAATCTACTAAATTTGTCAAGATAGCAAGATGACATAAACCTTTATTCGTCCCTCAATGGGAATTTTTAAATTTGACGACAATTTCAAGTTGACAACTATTTCAACAATTGATTAGTTGCAATGAATTGATCAAACCTAAAATATACACCGACCTGTGTACTGTGGCACATACGGTGTGCCTAACCGCTCTGTGTTATAGCCACTGCCTCCAAGGACCTCCGTGATTTTGGATTGAAGGAACAAAATGTCACCCTCCACTTTCTCCAGTGAAGAAGGCAGTCTGGAAAAACATGTGCGCAGAAACCATTAATATAAAAAAAAAAAACTGTCTACTTCTACAGTGTGGAAACGTCAGTGTCGTTTAGTCCATTACAGGATTACGGGACATCAACAGTACATCTGGTGTTAATCAACTAATGTGAAAATCGTACTTTGGATTGTCGATGAACACGTCCTCTGGTAAAAGGTGGGGGCTTTCCTTCTGTCTCACCTCAATCACCTGTGGAGTAAAACATGCATGACATTGTTTTTCACGCACAGGTAGTTAGTCATGTTGGATGCACTGACCTCATGGATGTGTTGGCAGAACGCTGGGACGGTCGTGAGCTGACAGATCAGGTTGAGGTAGGCAGCCACCAGGGCGTGAACAGCACAGCGGTTATAGACAGGCAATCCCTCGTCATTGGACAGAGCCAAGTCCTGGGACAAAATGGGAAAAAAAGTATACTTATGTAGTGCTGCTAGAACTCAATCATGCAGATACACAATGTCTGGGTTTCAGGATACTTTGTATGACATGTCCCCTGTCTGGAGCATTTAATTTAATTACTGCCAAACAAATCAAATAACAAAGAGGCAATGTACAGTTCTAAATTTACAACCATGTTTCAGCTTTGAGTGTATTTAGTAAATCATGCAATTCCAAATAAAACTGTGCTGAACATACAGAAGAAATATGATTTGTTAATGTTGTATGAAAGCATTATTTTCTCATTCTATGTCCTGCGTCCTGGATCTACAGCCTGTTTGACTGTCGGAGCGGATCCCTCAATGTGGGCCTCCCCGAGGTTTCTCACTTTTTCCCACTGGATTTTTGAGTTGTTCCTTGCCAGAGTCTAAGGACAGTGTTGATCCCGGACATTACGGACATTTATTAACATTTATGGACATAGGTGATCTGCCCCCAATGGCCAATGGCACATGTGCGTTTGTTATTATTGCATTCTCCTGTGTTTGAACTGCTTTGTCTTGGCAAATTTAGGGCTACACAAAAATAATAATTGAATTGATTGTGTGAGGTCTCTGCCAACTGGCCTTCGACATAGCCTCACGAGCTAGTCAGTCAATAAGAGGTCAAAACTTTTCCAAGAATGCAAGAAGAGCTGGACCTTCTGACCACTGAAAATGCAGACTTCTGCAAATGCTCGAATTCGACTTTGGTTAATGAATAAAACTGTGGTTCCCATTGGATCAGGATAATTGTTCTGTTAAAGGAGACACAAACATACGCATCTCTGTACAATGATTGTATTACACAGACTCGGTGTACAATCACACAGCATCGGTTCACGCATTACAGACTTCCTTCAACTAAGTATTCAGTCTGATATTCCTTGGATTTTTGATTCCTTGCCTATTTTTTTGTTAATTTAGTACCCAGTATGGAGACTGAATGAAGATGGCCCCAAACAAAGAACAGGTTTTGGTATGCACTTTCTCATAAAATGCTAGTTATATACAGAATAAAGATTGAATAAAGTCCAAACCTGTAAGGCGAGTGATAGGCGGATAAGGTCCACCACGACCTCCTCATTGGCCAGCTCCACACTGAGAAGAGCCAGCAGAGTGAAGAGTCTTTGATAATGCTCTCGCCCACTGCTCTGCTCTTTACAGCCCATGTAGATGTGTCGGTAGAGCTGCTGCCCATGCTGTCACCGCAACAAACAAACCATTGTGAGTCACACACACTCAAACGCCAGGGGATAATAATGAAGGTTAATCATTTTTTAAGTTCTCTGTGTGCAAGTGTTTTGAAAGCACTCCTGTTTTACCTTTGGGCATAAATACAAAGTAGGGATGTGAAGATAATTGGGTTTAGTGATAATTGTTATTATTCAGATCACAATATGAATCGTACAAACTGTGAAAAAAAGTAATTGTAATTTTAGGGGACATTGGTCATCCCACTACTTATGGACCAGAGATTCATGTGTTTGTTATTGCATTTCTTGTGTTCTGTTTCCGATCTGCTGTTGGTGAATCAACAACTGAGTAAAGTCCTCCGAGACGACTGCTGCTGTGATTTAGGGCTGTGCAAAATTAAATTGAATCGAACTCAGAATACATTTTGTATGAATTATTATTATCATTAGTTTGATTCATATGCAACATTTTTATTTCATAGCATTTGAATACATAGCATAAACTTAAATGGTAACACAAGAAAGGAATTTCCAAGAACGGTGAAGATTTTCCTCAAAAATTGCAACTAAATCATGCTGTTTATTTTCACAATTGTTTCTTCAGAATGTGACATCCCTAATTAAAAGTGATAATTCAAAGTTGCTGGACCTTTTTCATGAATAAGTTGTCCTGTCTGGAGCACTTGTCCACTTTGAGTTTCAGCACAGAGATGTCGGAGATGATACTGCACAAAGAGAACAAACAACGAAAGTTCATCTAAAGCTGCATTTGCTTTCCAACTCTCTGTCCTACCTGACATCGGAGAACTTGAGGCTGTTGTCTTTACGGTCGATGAGACTAAGTAGAATCTGCAACACCAGAAGCCGCACCTCGGGGTCCTCCGTGAGAGACAGCGACAGCAGAGGCTCCAGGAAGGAGCTGGGCATCGCTGTGAGCATGTTGGTGGTCTCATATCCCGCTGTTACCTGGGGGGAAAAAAGTAGGCGTCATGCATTTTCAGAAAGCCCAGAAGTGATGAATTAACTGAACTGCAGAAACTGTACTTGCTCCATCCTATTGCTTAGTGTGCAATTATTTCCAACTCCTTTCTAGTCATTACAAAGTACATGTCTTTCAGAAAAGATAAACAGCCAATATTTACCTGCACTAAAGACTTGAGCAACATAACTTGAATCATTCTAGTGACATCGGGCCTGAAATTATAAGAAGACAAAGAAATGTTTTTAGTGTCTTGTCATTTGAAACTTGAGGCCTTCTTCGTTCTATTATAACTCACCCAGAGCCAGTAGGGGGCAGTGTAGGATGTAGTCCAGGGATCTTGCCCAAAATGAACAGCATAACCTCCGACCTCTGGTATGTTGGTAAAGTATTGGCAAAAGACCCTGCAAACAAACAGATTATTTATGATTATTCAGGTGAAAAAAAAATATTGTTATATTGCCAATTATGCATTCTACAGCACAAGCTATAAAGCTATTTGCAGCCATTTATTTTTAAATACAAAGTTGAGATATTTATGGATTATTGTGACCAAACATTAGTATATTTATATATTTATCCTTTATAACATACTGAAAATATATTTTCAAATAGAGTACTTGGATAGAAAGACCTCAAACTATTCTATCATGATCACTAATTGTATAGCCTCATAACCCAAATACATTTTTATTTTTATTTTACATTTTTACCATCATGGCATTATAATGTTTGGCCCATTTCCTTAAATTGTGTAATGAAGTGTGGTTTAATAGGTTGCATTCATTTGGCATCACAACATTCCAAGTAGCCTATAGTTCAAAATCTTTCCCGACCACTATGGTAAGTGTCAAAAGTCAGGCTTCCATTTTATGTTTAGAGCTAGTGATGAACCTAATACACATCAGACAGTTCCACATCGCCATATCACAATGGTCTAACATTATATAAACGTCTATAAGTGGTTACAATATTCAAAAAACAAATGCAAGGTATTGACCCGTAGATAGGATTTGGTTGAATTGAACACATTTGGACTATTTCTTCTTTTCCATACAGCAGTATTGGCATCTACCCTCCAACTGAAGGAAGTATTCGTTATTGTAAGAGACAGAAGCTTATTCACCGATGGTGCGGATGACTGCCTCCTGCAGTTGCCTCTCCTCATGAGCTTTGATGATCTTGGTGCCAATGTTGGTGCTGCCGTCGTAGGTCCCAGTCAGCTCATAATCCACGCTGAGGCGCAGCTGCTTCAGAAGAGTGTTGAAGACCTCCAGCACGGTGGGCCCTGGGTGAAAGGAAACCACCAGAACTTGAGCGTCTGTTCCTTCACTCAGTGTTAGCGAGGAGAGAGACGTGCGACTCACCCACAGAGCCACTGGCAGCGATGGCTGCAGCCTCCAACAGGACCTCCACGATCCCGGCCCGCACCGTGGCAGAGTTCTTACTGTTGCCGTCCAGATGACCCAGGAGCTGCTGGATGACCAGGTGAGAATGCTGCGACTGCAAAACAAAGTGTGAAGATGAACAATTACCGGCGTAACAGGCCATTTTATACCCACTGGCCATTTTATACCATGGGTATAGAATAGCCTAGGCCAGAATATACCCGGGGTATCTTCTGGCCTAGGCTATTTTAACCCCCTTTAGGCCAGATTAACCCCCCTCTTGTTTTATCTAATAATAATAAAACCTTAATTGAAAATATTATTAAACTAAAAAATGATTTTAAATCATTTAGAAGTAGTTTGTGTTTGCATTTTAACACTTTGTGAGGTGACGAGTCAATGCATCTCTATACTTCTCTCAAGAAACTCATAGAACTTTTAAGTAGATATTAGTTATGGGTTGTGTTGCTCTTTCCGAAGCAAACTGCTTCGAAACACTGCGTTGAAGCGTGTGTCAAAACAACCGGTCACGTGACAAACATGTCAGTGTCTCGGATTCTGCAGTCGCTGCGTCACTACATATACCAACTGTGTCTGTGTCGAAGCGTTTCCTTGGCTCAATGTGTTTCTTGACTTGACTAGCATTACATCTCGCTTCCTTGGTGTGACTGCTTTCAGCGTCAACTGTTAATCTATGCATAGAGTGCATTACTTCTGTTTCTGTAAATTGTTTTTACATTATTATATTGTATTCAATATAAGGATTCCTTAAGAAATGGGCATATTGCTGTTAATCTATGTTTTGCTACAGTAGGCCTTGTCCAAAGGATGTGAGAAGTATGAAATTTAAACCACAACACAATTGTTTTGGAGTTTTATTGACGGTGGAACAAGGCTTTAGTATTGCTTTTCATAATCTGAAATGATTACATTTGCCCACAAGATTTTAGCGTTACAAGCTAGTCTGAGCAGTCTGAGAGGCTCCGACACATTTGAACAAATCAGACAAAGAAAGCCTCACTGTATTACGGGGCTTAATCTGTCCATCATTGAAAGATATTTTTCTCAGAACTGTATTTAAGGACTGACGTCTGTGGAACAGTTTATCTGTTCGTCTTTATGTACTCTGCGTAAGAGCAACAGGAGACATCAGAATCTGCCATATACCTCGAGAACAAGTCTGAGCACTTTAGTGCTGTGATTGGTGTTGGGTGAGACATGATGAGACTGTTCGGTGTAGTATGGTACTGTAAAGTACAGTACAGTACAGGAGTATTACGGCCGTTGTTATAGTTGATCAAGTAAATACAATATGGTATATCAGCATTTAGATATTATATTGCTCAATTGATTTCTTACAGTACTTTGTTTTATAGTATAGACTAGTTTTTTTCATAAATCATATCCTTTCCCTAAATGTATTTTTATAAGAAATAAAGACACCACAGTGTATGGAGTGAATGAATAATGAAATATGTAAAGCGTCTTTGAGTGTCCTGAAAAGCGCTATATAAAACCGATGCATTATTATTATTATTATTATTAATCTGGCCTATGGGGGGTTAAATTACCCAAACCCTAAACTTACTTTATATCTGGGTATATTCTGGCGGAGAGTTAAACTGGCCTGCTACACCAGTATTGGAATTGGAAAGACGGCAAGGCAAGACGATACACAGATTTTCAGATCATAATTATTCGTTCACAGCTGACATGGCAAAGCACCACTTATCAATGATTGCATTTGCAGATTTTCTACTGGGAGAATTAATTTGAACCTTTTACTCAAATATTGTGAGAACATTTAGTGGTGGATTAAATGATTAAACGGTACTAACCCTTTAGGCGCAAGACTTTTTTCAGAAATGTGATGTGAAACAGACCAAACGCGGAGCCCAGACACTTTAGAGTGATAGAAGAGAGTTTTAATTAAAAGTCCATACAGAGACGATAGTTGAATGGGCCTCTTGTTTTGAGAGTGTATTATATTGTTTTCTAAAGCCTTTTCTAGTTCTCTACATCATTTTCAATCCGGGTGGCAGAAATATGCTCCATAAACTTGAGCTGGACTATGACTTCTCCACAAGTTAGAGGACTTACCTGGATAGAGTACATGATTATTTTAAAGCAGCGCACTGCAAATGTCTTCCCCTCCCATAGACAGTGATTATCCAGGTGCCTGAAAAGATGAAACATAAATCAACTCTTATTCAGCACCAGAAAGTTCATATTATGACAGAACAACAGACAGGCCTCTGATCTGCCTTTATGTATGAGCATGCTGTGTACTGAGGCACATCCCTAATGACCCGAGATAACGTATTAATCAAAGCGGATCAAGGTCATTAGTTGCAGTGAGCAGTTGTTCAATCGTGCACCTCTGTTGTAACAAAGGGAAGTGCAGATGCAGACTAAGACGAATGATCAGGGCATTAAAGCAGTGATGAATGAACCCAGGTCGGTCTAACACTGCAGCCAGATTCAGAAAATACATGCACATTAAGCATAAAACACAACTGCATTACCAATTCTAAAATATGTTATGTTGTTGTTTTCCATGTATTGTATTTTCGCTGAAGTGGAAATACTTGTTTTTTGTTGGTGGCTGATCCAGCTCTACCTCTGACCTTTGATTTATACACAGCTCAAGCTTTTGAAGATGGAACAAATAATACATTTTCAGTATTCTAATCTAGATTCAGACTACTTTATTTATCCCACCAGGAGCAATTCATTTGAGCAGCACAGGGCATAAACAAACACATGAATGTTTATGTCTAGTCCATTAAATAGGAAGAAGGAATGCTAGTGTACAGCCAGTCAAACACATAACCTTAGCACATCAAGTGTGGGTTAAATGTATTGAGTCTATGGGTACAATACTGCACAAAATAAACAATTGAATATTCAGCGCATAAATCTCATCAGTAGCAGCCTTTTTGACCTTGCTGTCGACCTTGATTCGCACTCCACAGTACAGCAACTAATCAGATTGATCCTGCAATTTCAGACTGATCTATTGCGCCACCCAAGGAATAACAAAA
>JAPMNZ010917440.1:0-12359 GCA_029875035.1 Pomatoschistus microps
TCACTAACACAGTCACTATCACAGTCACTAACACAGTCACTATCACAGTCACTAACACAGTCACTAACACAGTCACTAACACAGTCACTATCACAGTCACTATCACAGTCACTAACACAGTCACTATCACAGTCACTAACACAGTCACTATCACAGTCACTAACACAGTCACTAACACAGTCACTAACACAGTTAGTTAGTAGTTACTAGTGAGTGGTCAGAGGAGGCAGGGGGCAATAGCTCCTTTTGTTCTTGTTCAAGAGCATTATTATAGATCAAAGAGACGTCATTATGATAATGGTAGAAAATCGAAATAATCAAAACTATAAAATGACTGCACAGAAATAAATCCCTGTAGGTTTGACAGCAGAAATTTCAAACACTTTGATGAATTTGTTGTTCACGCTCACGCGTACTCACTATGTGTGTTTAATTAAGCCTAAACTAAAGAGTCCTTGGCAGACAGGGTTGGCCTTGGAGAGGAGAACGAGCAGGGGAAAAAGTCATGTAACTGGAGCTAAGAAAGCTCTATCAATAATGTAGATACTGCAAGAATATTCCGGCAGGACGGGGCACGAGATCTCACCATAACTCGGTGAAGATGCCTCCGCTCCTCGGGGCCGTAGATGCCACACGGCCGGAGCACACAGGTTCGGAGCAGCTCACCGCCTCCAGAACAACAGAACATTCATTCATAATATTACTACTATTGTCATTACTGCACTTGGATCCTAAGAGTCCAGCTGATCGTCTGGAGGAGTCCGCTCTCACAGATATAGACTATTCATAATTTGATGTTTTTCCTTTGAAATGTATGCTATTTATGTAAGTATTGTTGTTCAAATCTGTGTTGATGTTGTCATTATACATTTGAAATAAATCCCAATTGTTCTTTGTGTGGACAACCTTTTGAGGCCTCGTACCCCACTTTGTGAAGCATTGGTTCAATCATTTACAATAACCCACAAACATAATCTAGAGACAGATCAAGCGTTTTTCTACGTTTCTCAATTTATTATGTGCAGTTCTCCAACTATGTGCGGGATTCTAAAAGCAAGTTTCTTTACCAGTGTTCAAACTAAAGATAACATTAAAGATTATTTGAATTCAAGCGTGTTTTTCTTTGATAATGATTGTTGATTAGATTATCAGGGCAATAAATCAACATACATTTTTCTTGAAGTCTGATAAAGTCCGACACTTCATGTTGCTCTGCTTTGGGCTCTGGGATTAAGAGAATTTGGATCAAGTCTCAATTTGGTCCTTTCCTTTGTTTTTATGTTTTTTTTTCTTTTTGTGAACTTGTTTGTGTGTGTTTGCTTAGTTGAAAATGAAAAATGTATCATTGTAATAACATTTGAGTGTTTTCCCCCATTTCATTGAACAAAAATATAGCATCTCTTGTGGACAACTGCGTTTCCATGGTGACTCCTGCCTCCTTAACCCGGAGCATTTTGTAACAGGATAAAAATAGAGACTAAAACTTTTTTTTTTTCACTGATCATTTCACACCTTGTAGTGAGCATCCATTGGCTGAGAGGACCATCTGCTCTGCCACAGACTTAGTCCTGGAGTAGTGGTCTATGTGCTGCGGAGAAAACAGAAAGCGTTCATACTTGTGTCTAAACGACTGGACCAGATGTTTGCTGCAATGACCCACCATCTCAGGAGGCACATACGGCACAGAGGTCTCATCCCCATCCTCTATAGGTTTACCATCAAACACCACATTAACAGTGCTAGTGTAGACCAGCCGGGGAATACTGCGCTCTTTACAAACTACACACACACATAAGGGCACAAACACACACACAGGAGCGCACACGCACACACACACACACACAGGAGCGCACACGCACACACACACACACACACAGGAGCGCACACGCACACACACACACACACACACACAAACACATTTCTTTAAGCTTTAGTTACATTTCTAAACCTTTGTGTTGATCATGTTTGACACACTGACCTTTTATTACATTATTAGTCCCTCCAATGTTGATGGATTCTACCAGCTGCTTATTTAGCTGAAAAAATAGTTCACATAGTGCTCTAATCAGAATCATTGTTTAGAATGTTTTGTAGTCCAGCCAAGTCTTTAGCCCAAACCTGCTCTGGTCCAGACATGCCATATGATGCAGTGTGGAAGATGCAGCTCACGCCTTCACACACTTTATACAGAGAGCAGTAGTCCCGAATGTCACTCTGAAGAAAATAACAGTATGTAGATTGTAAACTCTTAAACATGTTCATTCCACCTGTCTGTGTCCCAGGCTCAGGGACAGGCAGTCACTCTCTAATGAACGCACAGTGATAATTAAGATGAGAGTGAGTTCTGCAGGTGAAACCTGAAGCATGTGTCTCCACCCTGAGTGACCCAGCAGCTGCTGCTCTGGGCGATCATTCACCTGTGTCTTTGAGACACCTGACAGATACTGACACTCTGCTCTCCTCAATATCACTTCAGGCAGGAGCAAATAAATATAAATATTTGAATGAGTGCAGTGGTGTACCTGGATAAATTGCGTATCTTCTGGGAGATCTCCAGTTGGTTTGTTCATGTCCAGAAGTGCAACAGTCATCCCTTGAGCTGCCAAAGCTTTGACCAGTCTGAAACCGAAGTATCCCGCTCCCCCAGTCACCAGCACCTTTCCTGGGGGTGAGGGTCGAGCCACAGCTGCCTCCTCCCCCAGCCTGGAGGCCACACAGCCCGGGCTGTAGCAGGTGGCAGCCAGGGCCCCGCTGCCTCGCTGTCGCATCACTGCAGTGGGGCTGGAGGCCAGAGCAGGAGCAGGGGTCTTGACCCACGGCTGCAGGTGGTTGTGCAGTCCAGTGGTCTGCAGGCAGCAGGGGCTGAGGCAGGGCCGCTGCGAGAGCCCACTCTCACTCATACTGGCGCCACAGAGCTTCATAAAGCTGCCTGGGTTTAGGTCAGAGGAAAAACAGTTTCAAAGAAAGTTTCTATCAAATCGCCACCAGCCTCTTTGCAAAGTCCTAAAAACGCACCACAGAGAAACACAGGAACACTACTACAACTGAACGGCGCTGTATTGAACACCAACAGCAGCAAAGATCAATGATGGATATTGGACTGTTTTTTTCCAAAACAAAAGGAAAGTTACAGGTGAAGTTTGTGAAATCTGTAGGATAGATGAACCAGTATAAAGGACAGTGTGTGTGTCCGGGTACAACACACATTTTGCCTTTTGTGAGATTTAACATCAGCTGTGATACTGTTGTGATGGTTTATATCAGAGCATGTGCAACACTGGAGCCGTCAGTTTGATCCCAGTAATACTGGATTTATCTGTTGTTGTAAGTACATACATATTAAATGTATTTTTGGAAAACAGCAGTTAAAGAGAAGGAGAATAACGAGCAAAATGATCTGGACCAGAGTGAGCAGCAGACAACAAAACACAACTGTGCAACAATGTCAGGAAACTATTGGCCCAAGCAGAAGTTGGGCCAATAGTTGGATGGAATTAAAAGTCCATATGTTTACATATTTGAATGTCCCCTCTCCCCTTCCCCCAAAGGTTCTAGCACCCCTGAAGCTGAAAGTCTAAAATTGCCCCTGCAATAAGACAGTGTGGTATTCAAGAAGTTTCAGCTTTCAATTGTTTTTGTTAGTTTAATTATTGGTGGGCTGCTCTCTTGTCTCCTCTGCAATTAAATAGAAAACATTTTCATGATTAACTCTCATACTTTTGTTCTTGTGGTAACTAGGCTCAGAATCAGCTACATCTGGGACAGTTAGGCATAAGGCATATTCTCCTATAGTCTAAAAGATGAAGAGGGCCTGCACTGGGGTATAAAGGATCCTAACATGAAGATGAGGAGAGTAGAAGTTGCGGACTTACCGTCAGAGCTCCATCAGCCTCACGTGCAGACGCGCGCCTCTTAAACTGCTGCCTGCTGCTTTCTGATTGGCTCTTTGCACAGGCGTCAGGTGTCTGCGTCGTGCAATGGAACACCTCGTCTGTTTACGCTGAGGGACGTAAAGTGATAATGTGCCTCATTAGATAGATTCACACTCAATCCCCATTGTTGTTTTGTTTTATTTTGCAAGTAAGATCTCCTCACATTTGTGCTTTTCTTTGTTGTGCCAATGGTCTCTGGGATTAACCAGTGCACAGCACAGCCCAGTGCAGCCAGGGAGGGGTCATCAGTCTGAACTGGGGCCGTAACTATGATTTGTTGGATTAATCGATTAGTTGTTTAGAGGTTTTTTTAATTGACCCAGATAAAGCTTGAGAACATTCTATCAATGATCCTATATTTGAATAGAGAGAGACACACATTTATTGTGTCATTTGTTGTGTTGTTGCTGCTGTGTTTGTGTCTTGGACTGTTACGTACAGTATGACCACTACAAAAGTGATCAATGCAACATAAATTACAAGTGCAATTGCTGATTGTGATACAAACTAGGTGTAAATTGTCAGTACATTGTTTCAGAATAGATAAGTGACTTCAGCACAGCAGCCCATTCCTGTTGGTGTTTAGAAAAATTATGCAAATAACTGAAAAAATGGACAAAAATAAACTAGCTTATATTACTCTGTATCCAATTCTTCATCCCCAAAACAATTAATATTCCCCTTTAAAATAACATTTATATATATTTCTGCCGTTTTATTTTCCTGACTCATTCAGAAAAGTAATAAACCCAAACTCTGGTGGAGGAGTTCAAGTATCTCAGGGTCTTGATCACGAGTGAGGGAAGGATGGAGCGTGAGATTGACAGATGGGCTGGTGCAGCGTGTGCAGTGATGCAGTTGTTGAATTGGACTGTTATGGTGAAGAGGGAGCTCAGTCTAATGACAAAGCTCTCGAGGTGCAGGGCTGAAGAAACTCTCAGGCGAGGACGAGTGCAGCCCACGAACCGGGCCGAGCAGGACAGGCCCATCATTACGTCACCAAACAGACAATGGGACAGCGGGTGAATAGCAATGTACATACTACAGCTGAAATCATAATGATGACATGATTTTAAGGTTATTTTACTGGTTTTTAAATGTCTTAATGGTCTTGGGACTTCTTATCTTTGAGAATAGCTTTTATCCTATGAACCTTTCTGGTCGCTGCGCTCCTTCAGCTGCAGACTCCAAATCATTTCAACAGTCAGGACACACACAGGCTGTAAATTGTCGAACTGTCCTTAGGCAAGACACTTTACCCACATTGCCTAGAATGAGTTTTGTGTGTGGTGGTCGAAGGGGTAGATGACACATGCTGGTTGCCTCGCTTCTGTCAGTGTGCCCCAGGGCAGCTGTGGCTACAGTAGTAGTTCATCACCACAATATACGGAGTGAATGAATAATGACATGCAAAGCGTCTTTGAGTGTCCAAAAAAGCACTATGTAAAACCAATGCATTATTATTTATTATCATAAGGAATCAAAATAATGGTTTGTGTGGAAGTCAGAGATTTTGAAGTCCAAGGCTGTTCCAGGTATTGCCCATGGATCTGTTATTGACTGAGATCCAACGTCTGTTCAACACTGCCATCTAGGGGATATTCAGCTAGTGTCAAAAGGTCACATTTTAAAAAGAGAAGTTGTTTTTAGAAAGTGAACTTATCTTTAGCATTTAGATTTACACTTTTTCTGATACATCAACAGCTAACATTGACTGAAGCCAGAATTGGTGCATTGAAGTGTTGCTGCACAGGTACTAAGATTGTAATAAATAGCCTATAACTGAAATTTCCCCACTGTGAGACGAATATAGGATATCAGAATGTTCTTTGCTCAAACAATGACATAGCGACATAAGTGAGAAATAAAAAACATTCTCAGTTTCATAGTCACACACATCCATTTTCTCGTTTTATTGAATGATAAATAATTTCCTATGATCGTAAGCTTTATGTGAAGCCATCCGATCAAGGCAAGAGACAAATAACAGGGCCCGCAATGCCACCATTATAAAATAATAGCAGAAACCAAAACAATGAGGTAAGAAGTTCTCCTTTATACATTTGTGGTGCTTCTAGTTCGGTTGTCTATACTGTTTTAATGCACAGTGCTTCCTAATACAGATCTTTTCTTTGTGTCTGTACATTATCAAACAAACAAAAACAGATGGCACAGATCAGCCCACCAGGACATAAATATTTATGTCCCAAATCCAGTAAGAACTCAAAACAAGTAGTAAAGCTTTGTAAATGTTTAACGTCTACAAGCTCTGCATCTGTTTTTGAGACATCACTGAAATGTTTCCCAAAAACTTAATAATTTTTTAGTATTAATTATTTCAATTCAGTGTTTAGTGGAGAAGATTAAATGCAGGCCAATATACAAAAACAAGATTTCTGTGTGAAATGAAAAGACCTTGAGAGCAGTGCGTTAAACGTCTCCAAAGCGTCAGAACAACAGAGGCACAGCCTCATGGACCTGACCTGCAGTCCCAGTGCCTTCACTAATACAAAACAAATACTCTTTCACCCATAAGGCTGCGGAGGATACCACCACAGCGCCTCCAGCCATTTCAGAAAACACTGGATAGAGAATAAAATACATTATGTCAGATTACATTCAAATGTAGTAGGCATGAAATGTCCGATGTGTTTCTACAATTTAATATGCTATTGCAGTATCAGCGAGTAACACTGGTCTGTAAAGTGGTATCCTCCTTGGTCCCTTCTACTGGCTGGGCAGGAGATGGACGACAATGTGCCCTCCATCACCTTCACTGTGGAGGCTACGGCGGAACAGCCCGGACCCTCTACTCCTCCTCTTGGGGCTCCTGCTCCGGGAACATTGACTGCTCGCCAACTAGTTCAGTGACTTTATCAAGGGTGAAAAGAGTCAACATAAAATGTACAAAAACAGAAATAGCTCAGAGAATCCAAATATAGCCACAGGGGCGATCATGACGGAGCAAGTGTGTACCCAGGCAACCAGGAGTCGAGAGATCAGCCGGAGCTCGACAAACACACGTCAGCATTGAAGCCATGGTTGCCATGACATTGGCACCCTCTCCAAACGAACAGAAACGCCGTATTAAAGATCGACAGTGGCGCGGTGGGCAAGCCTCACTGTGTTAGCGCCTGTCTCATTAGCACTTGTTCATTCAGTTTTCTTTACGGAGACACTTCATGGTTGAGCACTCTCCGCTTTGGACACCAATCCAGAGTTCTTGTTTTCCAGTCTTTGTGTTGAGTATTCACAGCCCCCTGGTTAAGTCCGGGGCAGGAGTGTTGGTCCTCAGCCCGGGAGGCACACCTTTCCTGCAAACAGCAGTCCCACTATGGTGAAGAAAATGGACAGAACGAAGAGCACATACGAAGAGCCCACCACAGTGTTGTTAGGCAGTTTGTATGGCTGGCCTCCAACTTCATTAATATAGAAACCTATAGGGAAGATGAGCGCTGCCATGCAGAACAGGATCACTAGAAAAAAAGAGAAAAAGAAACAATATTAGGAGAATACAATTACACTATGTCAAGGTCTTTTAATAGACATTCTTTTAATAGTGATTTACTTCAGCTGTGTGTAGGACTGAAAGTATGAATGTAGAAGATTTTGTGGGCTGCATGACAATGCAGCATTTGGTGCTTGGGCTTCACAGAATTTAGGTCCTGGATTTGTTTTCTGTACCAGACGATCAGAATCAGAATCATTTTGCCTTGAGCAGGAAGTCACAGTTACTAGGAAATTGCTTTGGCCCCTCTAAATAACGGTTACCAGTGCATGTAGAACTCCAAGACTTTTCATTGTTTTTCATGGACAGAACCACACATGCACTGGGACAGTTTACGGTTGAGTGAAGTGGCTTAAACTTTTTACTCTTTAATATGTCACACACAAGTTTAGTAAGGCTATCCCACCTTTATAAACATGATAACAGCTGTGCTTCTTTCTTACAATCAGTTACAAGTAATAAGCAATGAAATGGACGAGGCTCTGGGTTGCTATAGAAACAACAACAACTGATAAAGTTCTGCGTAACAACAGGTAAATATGTGTACTATCTTGCACTTTCTATCTTTGCAGTTTTAATATATGTTTTTGCAAAAGTGGGAGGTCAAGATTTGTGTGCTTCTTACAAGTGCAGCGTTGTAGGAAAAGCCAATATTCAAGGAGACAGAAAGAACATCAGACCTCAGCCGCCCACAAGGTGACAGAGCTGCTGCGTTAAGAAAGTTTCAGCTGCAGGGAAGAGGCAACCAGACTCATCGCTCTGACGGCACAAGAACACTCCTCCCAAACAGACATCAAAATGAGTTCTTTCTCTCGTATGTTGCGCTTTAAATAGTTTCATTAAATGTACTCAGTGTTTCATGAAAGAGGAAGCAGAAGTAAAGATGTGTTTAACAACATGGGTTTTGCCTTGTCAGAAACGTTCTATAGTATTGTAACCACAAACCATTGACAAAATAGTTTGTCTTGGTGAAGTCAGCAGCTCGTTTCCATGGAGATTGCCATTATTGCCACCATTGTTCCCGCTTTGCCGTCATAATACTACAGGAAATGGCCTGAACAGACACCAGATGAACTCGGAACAGCCACTTTCACCTTTGTATTTACTTTGTATTTACATAGCATTATGGAATCTAAAAAGTCTTAAAAGTGTCTTAAATTTAAATTGAGCCAAGTTGGAGCAACCATCTGTGAATATTTAAAGATATGGAAGGCTTTGGGACACAGACCCTCTGCTTCTCTGCTGCTGTGGATCGGTGTGATTTCTTTTCCGAGTACAAGAGTTTAGCTACATGTGAATGATGAAGTGGCCACAAACGGAGGAGCTGCTGGAGACTATACCCCTGCAGGTTAGTGCATGGATGTGTGGCACTGACTTCGTTGTCATGGACATCAGTTCGGCTGTCAGCTGATCTCGTATAGTGCGACGTTGGTGAATAAAGAGAGGTGTGTGTGAACAGAATTGAAACACGTGTGACGTAAGCCGGAGTAAATCACTTCTTAAAACCCACTTTTATCAAACAGCTTTTAACTGTTAGTTTTAATCTTCATATGCAGTATTTTAATGACTGCTTTGTCTTTGTTGTGTCTCTCTTCTTGTGTTTTGCTCTGTCTGCTTTGTTTTTCTGTATCCATTGTATCTAATTATTTTGGACTTTTATGTATTTTATTGTTTATTATGCTGACTGTGCAGCACTTTGTAAACATTGTTTTTAAAAAGTGCTATACAAATAAAGATTATTATTATTATTATTATAAAAATTTGCTTGTGCCTACTCAGAAAACACCCTTAAACATTTGTGATTTACCACAGTATGCTGCTATTGGCACTTTGGTTACTAGGTAGTTGCCATGAGAGAATTTGGCTCCACATAGCCCCCCATTTTTTGAGAGACCTCTAATCGACTTCATGGAAAAGAAAACCACTATCAGTTTGTTCCCTCCTCCTTCCGTTCGCAGCCAAAATATGCCACTGCACACTTACTTCCAGTGAAGGCGATCCAGCGGGCGTATTTGGTGGCCTCTCGGCGCCAGTGTGATGCCACCAGCAGTCCACATGTGACGGTGAGGGAGATGATGCCCATGATGATAAAGAAGAGCGTAGTGACCCACTCGGGGGGCAGCCGCGGGGGGATGCAGGTGCGGTCACGCCCATGGATGGTCTGACACTGCCGGACCAGGCCCACCGTCAGAGCACCTGAACACAGACAACAGATTTAAAAACCGATTTATGGCATTTACATTTTTTATTTAGACAACTGAGAAAAATGCTATGGTCTGAATCAAATACCATAAACAGAATGAAAAATCACATATTAATAGAATCTAAAGCGGTATTGACAGTTGATAGTCAGGAGTGTAGGTAGGATTGATACAGAAAAAAACATCACATTGACAGAAAAAAAAACGAAATTCTTTGAGCATTTTTTGAGCGGAAAGAATAAAAATTGAGGAATCATACTGTGTTACTGTCAAAAAATAATATGCTGCAGTACAACTTGACTTTGTGCGTGTATTAGATGGACTAGTTTTTTCTCAAAGCTCGGAAAAGGCACATTCAACCATTTTTTATAATAAAACAGTGAAGTTGAATGAATAAATAAACATGAAAGGAGTCTGGAGGACGGAGCTCCAGACGACGACAGTTTTGACAAAAATGGTCGTGTTAATAATTCTCTTGGATGTGTTTTTAGCGTTAATTTGCATGAAAACGTTGAGAGCTGCTGTGTCCAGGTAATCTCCTCTGTGGATTGAAGGTCTATTTCCTGTACCTAATCAGTTCCAGATAAAATTGTGCGTGTATTAATAATAGCAACACAAACAAAATCAGTTATAGTAATCAAACAGAATGGAAAATGTGAACCTGACTTAGTTGAAATCTGTTTTTTTTTTAGATTTTAAAGTAGCAGCGTGGGCTTTTCTCTTGTGCGGCTGCTTCTCTGGAGAAATGCCATCTAATTAAACACTGGGCCCAAAGTGACTTCCTCCTGAGTAAGCAGATCCACATCACTGCACACTTTCCCCATCACACACCTCGAGCACTCAAGGGGAGACCACAATCCAATCCACTTTATTTATATAGCACTATGTTTCCAAAGTGCTGCACAGAGACAAAAGTAACACATGTATAAAAAAAATAGAATAAGTAAAACATTATGATGTGTGAAGGAAAAACAATAGAATACCAGTTATCCATACAAAAAAATTAAACTAACAATTACAAAAATGAAAAATAAATAAACACAAGTGAACTAGTCTTAATTTCAAAATGGTTATTAAGTTAACGGACCAACCAAGCCACTACACAAGTATTGCAGAGATAAGTAACAGGTTTTAACAATAACAGTACATAAATATATTATAATTTATGCCGTGTAACTTTGTAGTAAGTCCAAGCACAGTGTTAACAAGAGAAAAAAACATTCTGGAGATTAAAAATAGCTCCATCACAGCTTCATTTGAGATGCGGTTCTCAAGTGTTGCCATGACAACATTTCTACATAAGAAATAATATCGATGAAACTATAGCGCCAACGGTCAAGGATCGTGTTTTCGCGGATTAAACCATTAAACATTTTAGATAAATAGAAAAGGTAGGGATGAAAATATTATTGACAGTTTAGACTTGATTGCTAATTGCTTATAAACATTTATAATGATGTTAAAAGAAGTTAACAGAACTAAACATTCGGTCTTGATGTATCATTGTTTCTTGTGAAGCCTTGAGTTAAAGCAGAGAAGACCATATGGGTTAGGGGCAACAGGAAGAAGAATAAAAGAAATGGACATTAGCTAAAGACTCAAATGTATAGCATCTCTCTCTGGTATTAATAATACTTTCAAAAGTTGCACCAAAAAGTACAGTACATCTGGTGTTTGTGATGTGTTAGTTAGTCGCACATGTTTTAGGACTCATTTCCACTGTATTTTGTGGGCTCCTGCTGTTTCACTGGTTCAGAGTGAAATTCCTTCCTACGCTACAGTCCCACACTGACAATAGACACAGGGCAACACTCAACAGCCTCCCCACTCAAACATGCATGGTTTTCAATAATACACTAGATTATAGACTAAGATATTATGAAGATAACATAACTTTTCTTTGTCCCACAGTGAGTAAATGTCATATTACAGGAATAAAAGGAGAACCCACTGACCTAAACCAACCAACAAATACATATTTTTTACCCAGACTTTAACTACTATAAACAATGGTGACACTGCACAATGTCTCTCTCGAGAGACTCAAAACACCAGTACTTTAAACGAACGCTAGACTCAACATTAAAAGTCCTCAACAATTAAGCCGCTGACGTGAGGGGCTTTGTGTTTCTCGTTTCTCTCACTCACAAGACAGAAGAGACAAGCAGTAATTACACCGCTGTCCTCTGCACTTCCAAGTAAATTATCACATCTCGGGCTCCATTTGTAGTGCAGCATCCTATTTTCAGACCACACTGGAGTCACTGCAGCTCATCGGCTGCTTTGTGCTGTCCATACTTTGGCTGAGAGAAGATGCTGATTACGTGTTAGCAGCTATTAAAGAAATGTTTTTCAGATTACACAAGAGAATTATTTTGGATGTACTAAATAGTGTCTCCATTTGCCAATAAATGAAATGTAATTACTAAGTGCACAGAGATGTGAGATTCTGTTGGCAAAGTGTGAAAGGTTATTTCATGTATTGAGGGAGGCGCTACACATTTGAATGATTACCATGAACTTCAGACTATAAGCCGCTACGTTTATTCAAGTTCTTTAAACTCTGCAGTATATAGTGCGATGTATTTTGATTGTGGTAAAGCAAAGAATTTGGACACAGCCCGATCAGATGTTGATGCAGGAAATACAAGGGACATATTTTTATGCGATTAGGGCTGCTGTCTGAACAAGTTACAGACGTATTATTATGACTCTAAG
>JAPMNZ010917569.1:0-11226 GCA_029875035.1 Pomatoschistus microps
TAACACAATCTATGACGTAACAGAGATCCAAAAACAAACCATGAAGAAACAGGGACAAGAACACAATGGACCAAAAACAAAAACGAGAGGAGCTCCGGGCATAATAAAACTCAAACAAACCAATGTGTCAAAACAAGAATCAGGTAATGGCGATCATAAAGTCCACACCACGACAAAAACAGTGGGAATATCTCAGTTTTTCTCCAGATTACACAATTTGAAATAAGCGCTTTCCAAAATTTGAGTGAATGTCAGTTACTTTCCTGATTAATTAAATTGTCATTGGTTCAATTGTTCTCCTCCAGCAAATCTTTCTGGTTGTAGTTTAGCTAAATTAGTTATTGCTTAAACAAACTTACAACATATAATATTACAGTGTTGCTGACATCACCTAAAAAAAAAGAAAAATAAGCATGACAAAACAATATTTTTTTATGACAAACTTAATCAACTGTGCATGATAAATAGGCCACTCACAGTGAAAGACGAAGACAAAGGAGTGAGGTAAAATGTTTCTCTAATGTCTCCGGGAAACATCGGATTATTGTTGTCCATAATCGGGCATGTACAAAACTTGAGATAGCGATTGATCTATTTTCGTATTTTCGGTATTTGCAGAACAGTGCTGTGAATACGAGCTAATCTGTACAGGCTGAAATCCCACATTTTGCTCTGACTCGTCTAAATAGAACAGTTTCCAGCCAGAGTGACGTACTTAAGCTTCTCCCATGTGGCCCCCCCTCTCCTCGCCTGCTCACAGATCTGTCCCATTACCGTCAAGGGGGTTGTATTCGCTTGGGTCATGTCCTGCGGTGTCAGTACGGGTGACACGAACCCAGCCCCGAGAGAGGCCGCTCTGAGACAGTGTGTGTGCTGCCCGGGAGCAGAATGTCACCATGATCCCCAGAGGTCAGCATTTACAGCCTGATCCGTCAGCAAAGAGGCGGCCGTGACATCCTCCCAAACAAGTCAGAGGTCTCTATTGGAGAAATGGCAAAGACAAAAATGAGAACATCAGGAAAATAGAGGAGTTTGATTTTTATGGAAAAATTCTTAAAGAGGCGTTATGTTTAATTCATTACAATCCTGATATCAAGCAGCAACACTTTTGCACACTGCAGAAGGAGTTCCCATTAGGAGAAGAGCCCCCCCCTTCACACACACACACATTGTGCAGCGAGAAATGGTAAAATGATAAATGGTCACATTTACAAAACGATTTTCTACCTTTTCAAGGCACTCAAAGCACTTCTCATCAAGGAACCACTCACCCATTCACACACACATTCATACACCAGTGAACGCAGACACTGAGGCCGAGGTGGGTTAAGTGTCTTGCCCAAGGACACACATCAGCCATCACCAATGGGAGCTGGTTTCACACCTGTCAAACTGTGAGTCTGTCGATCTGACCGCTCAACCAATGCTGTTTATGTCAGGAGCAGGATTCTAATTCGGCAACCTTCAGCTCCGAGGACACACACTCTACCAACTCAGATACTGCTGCTTTTAAAGGGGGTTTTCTCTCCCAGTGCAGATGTTGTGCTCCAGCAGGAGGCCAGTCCCTGCGCTCCTCAGAATCCCAGCAGCAGGCTAGTACCTGCGCTCCACAGAATCCCAGCAGGAGGCCAGTACCTGCGCTCCACAGTATCCCAGCAGGAGGCCAGTCCCTGTGCTCCTCAGAATTGCAGCAAAAGCCCAGTCCCCGTGCTTCTCTGAGTCTCAGTTGGAGGTTCATATGATATCAGCATCACAGATTTTGATGCAAGACCATGGAGAGTGCTAGCCTGGCTCTGCCAGACCAATGTAGTTCCGCCATGTTCCGCCAGAGGGGTTTGGCTGAGCCACGTTGGTCTGGGACCGACGCTATCTCAAACTATTTCAGCAGATCAGAAAATAGTCAACCAATCAGGATCGCCGGTGTTACGTGGGGTTTGCACTGCCTTCTTGTGCGTGTCTCATGCAGCGGCGAAAGGAAGTACCGCTACATAGACAAATCTACTGTTTGACATTCAATACGAAATCGTTAGCATAGGAATGAACATTAATATAATGAATTTGCTCAGTTGTTGCTGCCAAACTTTCTCCCAACACAATGTTGGAGAAAAACCATCTCATATGGATATTTATTCATGTAATCAATACTGCTTCTCCTGCCTGCTGCTGTGCTGTGCTGGTGGATGACGCAAACTTTTGGGATTTTTGTTTCAGTCACTCTGTGTGGTCCCCTTCCCCTCTCCTGCAAACTTAAAGCTCAACTTTTTTAATTCAGTTTCAAATTCATATCCACTATTGCATTATTTAGACCGTGCAGTTGGGCTTCTTGTCCATATGACCCCAGAGACCAGCAGGAGCGGTGTAGGTGTGTGAGGCATGGAAATAATATCTTTGCATTATAGTTTGCGACTGTCTAAACTACAATTTGTACCTCTCTGTAAATCCGTCTTTGGCATTTTTAGGTCTTTGTGTTGCTTTTAACAGGTCACATTTGTTATTCCACAGCCATTCTTTTTTGTGTGTGTCAGACAATGACAAACGCACAGTTGTTTTAGAAGACAACTGAGCAGCATATGAAATCAAACTATATATTATTGTGTTGTTGTCTGATGGCTGGGAAAGCAAAATGTGGCTCTTTGTGATTAAAAAGAGAATGGGCCGTTGTCGTCCTCTGAATAGCAATCATTGGAAGACTAATAATTGGATGTTCACAATAAAATCATTGACCTTGTTAATGTGGTTTCTGTTGAACGGAAATTGCTTTATGGTGTTATCTATTAAATATAATTGTTTAATGATTATCTGTATAAAACTATAAAGATAAATGATGTGGAACAGTGATATTTGAATTGAAGTTCAAATTCCAATGCACATTGATAGAATGGTTGGTTTGATGAACATTCTTGACTGTCATGGGTCACCGGAGTATGTCTTCATGAAGCAAATATGATTATTCCCTGATCTCACCCATGAACTGGTATTGTTCATTATAAAAAAGAACACATGTTTGATTCATTAAGTGGGGTTTTAATTACCATTTTTATTTGGGTAACTTATGAAATATACAGTTAGTTAGCCAAAATAAGCTACTCAAGCAATCAAAAAATAATTTGTATAACCCATTTTCCAACAAGTGCGAAAAAGGCTTTACAACGGCAGTAAAAATACACTTAAAACAAAAGTAAAATATGAAATTCAATGATTTGGACTATGCCTGTCTGAACCATAGACTCTAAATATTAACGGAGGTAGTCACGCTTATCTCCGCCATTGCAACTAATGTGCCATCACTTTTGCTGTCTATGGGAAGTTTCAAAATGGCCGCGGGGCTGGAAATGTGAAAAAACGCATTTGCGAATGCGACAGCCGGCACGAGCCCCATTCATTTGACGAGTGCATTCAAAATTCCACAGCGACTAAAAAAAAATACATTCCCCTCAGCATTGACACACATGTGAAACGAACCTTTGGGCCAAGACTTTTGGACCATCCTGTGAAGACGTTTTCGAGAGGTAAGAAGATGCCGTACATTAGCATTGGCTGATTCTTTTTCCGGGTCCACCCCCATCGGCCCGGGGTGGTGTTACAAGCATGTCAGCATACGTCATTTTGGACATTGGACCCACTAGTCTGAACAGGTGAGTCTTCAGGTGGGACGTGAAGAGTGACAGTACAGAGACCATTGTTCCTGAAGGGACGCTGTTCCAGAGTCTGAGAGCAGATCCCAAGAAGGGACGGTCTTCTTGCTTGTACGCCATCTTGGAACCACCAGAGAAGTGTGATCTGAGGAGTGCATTGACATTACCGGTAAACTGACAGGAGGTTTGAGATGTAAGCTGGAGCAACACCATGCACAAACAGAAGAACCTTGAAATGCACCCTGAAAGTCTGTCTAACTCTAAGTCTAAGAACTCTACTGGGAGCCAATGGAGGGAGTGGGGGACCGGAGTGACTCAATTCTGAATATTGTACTTTATTTACAGTACATATAGTATTTAGTTACTCCAAAATTGCGTAAAGGCCTGACACTTCCTCAATATTGGCTCAGGCAATAAGTTTGTCAGAGTCCGGCCACCATTACAAAACATAATTTGCATTTGAAAATTTTTTTAACTTACATTTATTGAGCCTGTAGGGAAATTTAACCCTTTGTCATGAGGAGTGGCCACCCCCGAGTTCTATTATTACCTGCGTGTTTTGGGTAGTTGAGAAGCCGTTTCCATGGTTGCAAGTGTGGTACTGACTCTCCTGCATCTGTTGTTACCACATACACAAATGCAACACACAAAGACTATTTCTACTTTTAACTTGGAACACAAATGTAGTGTTGGAAAAAGACTATTAGCAGTGTGTGGGTGCTTGACTCATAAGGCTGACCTTTACAAACCCTCTAACAAGAAGAATCCTTGCTACAGAATAAACTTTAATGTATACACAAGTCCAACAAATGGCAGCCATATTTAAAGCAGTCTATTAAAAAATGTCTGTGTGCAAGTTTGTTCTTGTTTCACTGTTTGTATTAGTAGCGGAAAGATCAAGCCGTTATGAGGCTCCGGACAGAAAACCATTGGATTTCAACTTTGCCACGACTTCCAAAAGTTCTGCGGCTAATGATCAGAGCCACTCACTTCATTTCTTTTGTCAGCCTTTCTTGCAGTCTGTTTGGTAATGAGTTTTTCTGCTGTGATTTGCACGGCTCTGTATGACTGAGCAAGATGTGATGCATGTGATGAAGCGGCGCAGAGAGGGGGAAAATAACACGAATTAGAGCACTTTCAAGTAATCGCGTTGCAAGAATTGATCATGTAATGTTGATCGCCTTTTTCCATTGATGGATTGCATGTGGTTTGCCAAAGAGCAAGGATTTCCCTGCGCTGAACTGATTTACATAGTGATACAAAGTCATGGTGGCATTGCATTTCTTGTAACAGGTGCTTATGATGTTTGGAAATGATTTGCAAAAACAGGGAGAAACAGTAAATATGGCAGATTTGGTGTTTTTCTCCAGCGTTTTAACTTTTAACAGTGTTTTTGACAGTCAACTCAAAATGCGCACGACTCCCATGGGCTGCCAAATGCCGGCAAGATTTTCCAGCCCAAAACCCGCGAGAATGCCCAAAAAAACCCCTCAGAATGATTTTTTGGCTAAAAACGTAACGTAATCAACTTGGGCTATCATGATTCTGTTTATTTATTACCTACAAGTCTCTAGGAAAAAAGTATTCGGGAAACCACCCAACCTGGCAACCCTGCTGCATAGTGTTGTAAACAGGAAGAAACTAGTACTTAAACCACACTTTACACCAACATTTGACTCTTAAAACACACATATAACAACATGGAACCATCAACATCTTGTCTCATATTGCATTAAAAGTGACATCTGTGTCTTAATTTGTTCGTATTTAAACTTTTTTAAAAATTTGCGGACTGCATGTCCGCCATCTTTGATTGCTTTAGCTGCTGCGTGAGACACGCTTAAGAAGGCGGTGCAAACCCGACGTAACACAGATGATCCTGATTGGTCGATTATTTTCTGATCTGCTGAAGGAGTTTGGTTTGGCCTCGATACCAGACCCATGTGTGTTCAGCCAAACGCCTCTGGTGGAGCATGGCGGAACTACACGGGTCTGGCAGACCCAGGCTACATTACTGTATGTTTGGCCATGAAAAAATATGAATCTATTTACTTTGTCAGTACATGTTTTAGAATGCAAAATAATATCTTAAAGGGACAGTATGTCAAAACTAGCTCTTAGCGGTTTAATAAAGTCCTTGATGCCAGAATCTTCCTGTCAATGACCTGAAGTGGTTTAGCCCATAGTGCAAACTCATTTTCTCTACCCACATGTTTTTTATACGTGATTCATCTAATTTAAACAAGTGTTTGGTCCTATATTGTATGGCACATACAATGAGATTAGCAAAATAAGCCTGTGATGTAGTATATTTACACCCCCTACTTGCAATAAGGGTAACTTACTCCAGTCATAATAGCTTGACTGTGCTGCCACCATTTCTTTCACTGAACAACTCTTCAGAAAAAACTTCTCTGCTTACTTTCGCACCGTCAACTTTAGAAGCACTGCCTCCACTCTTCCTGACAATGATTGCTATGGCGACGAGATTACGGCCTTTGCACCTGTCATTTGTCATAATAAAGTAATTCCCTTCACTTGTACATGTCCAAACACAATCAAAGAACTCACTTGGATAACATTAAATAAACACCAATTGAAGACAAACTTACATAACGTGTACGCCATTGTTTCACTATTGTCCTAATGTACTATATATGTGATGGATTTGTGCTACCTTTTCAAACTATCTCGCCCATAATTGCAGCTATTTTGTCATCTCCAGTAGAGGCTTTGGGAAGTGGTTGGCCCCCTCCTGCGCGGCTAACGCCTCTTCTGTCTGTGTCCTCTTATCTTTCCCTCCAATCACCCACAATGCCTCTCTCTTTCTCTCACCTGTGCTACACTTCTTATTATAGGTGACACTGGATTTGTCTCCTGCTCCCATGCTGTCTTCAACTTGCCCCCAGACAAGCCACTTATCAAAGAGTCCGATTATAAGGATTTTTAGGCCAAAAGAAAGTGCTGTAGAAGTGTGTGGCTATCTACTTAAGACTCCTTTTGCCTGTCAATTCTGCTAAATTGGTGATAACTGGCAGAACAAAGAAATATAATTATAATTGTTTAATCATGACACAATTATGACAGGAAGAATTTTGTGATCATTACATCATTGACTTTTTTAAAGCTTTGAATGTCTCAGTTATGACATTATTTTCTGCTTTTTTGTTTCAGTTATAAGATCTGCATCCAATGTTCATTGTTGGTGTTATCAGCCATTTCATTAAATCTATTTTCAACTCCCTTTCCGCTTTCTTTCTTTCCTCTAATGTTGCTATTTTAGTCTAATTTCTGTTTGCATGTTTCTAGTAAATTCCCACTCTTGGTCGACCAACCCCACTCAGGTAAACGGAACAGAGGACATATTTTGAGAAAGTCAAGCTGATGTTTTATTTAGACTTTGAGCAGAAGAGAATGCACACTCTTATTTCTTTTTGGCATAAAAGCAATAGTTTCCCATGAAAACAGACCATGAAGCCAAAGTATCTAAAAAATGCATTTCAAAAGTTTTTTTTTTTTTTTTTCACAGTTGTGTTCTTAAAAATGCCGTATGTATTATTTCCATGTTAAATTGTATGCACATCTGTCATATGTGTCCCCAGAAAATAGGTCAACATGAACACATTATAATTGAGCTTTTCAGAACCTTTTCTTCATGATGTCCGCAATATTCATGTTTACAGGTTAGGGTTGATTATCCAAAATGTGGCTCTCTGTTTGGAACCATGCAATTGTTTAAATGAAAGCAGATTCCAAAATGAGTTGTGTGCACAATACACAGAGTTTGTAGCAAAATAGCTGAACCCAGCAGGCGGTATGCATCAGCAGTAAGTGCTTAGAAGCTACATGTGTCATAAGCAAGAAGATTCTGGCAATAAAAGTTAGATTGGAAATGTAGTAGATTTATTAGACCACTGAGAGTGCATATTATATACGGCCACTTTAGGTTACTCTCCACTCATTTATAGAACAACATTGATTTTTTTTGTGAATATTCCTTTTTTGTTTTTATTTTTGGGGGTTAATTGAGTGATCCATTCAAGGATTAGGGATAAAAAAAATAACAAAATGAACGCAGCATTTGAGCCTCAGTCATGTTATTTTGTTTTTTTCCTTGTTTACTATAATCCTAGCCTGGCATTAGCCATCCGCAAACTCTGGTCCATTTCCTTACATGTACAGCAAGAGTTTGCGTCAAATTTACTGGTTGTAGTTTGGCAATGGCGGCGAATGCGATAGTAAAGTTTTATGTTCTGGTTCGGCTCCAAATTGCAGCCGGGGCAAGAGGAATGTTCAGCAAATTTAATTGCTGGCAAAGATGTTGTAGCTCTACTCCCCATGGGCTCTGTTGTTGGCAAAGGAGATGGCTAAAGCTAGGCTACATGCTAAATCTATGCTAAATGCCTAAAAACACTCGGGCGCGTAACATACGTCATGGTAAACTCAGATTCAATCGTTTCAATCTGCAAAAGGAGTTAACCCCTCCCGCCTGTTAACGCAGCTCGATTGAGAAAATCCAGACCTTATTACGAAATTACATTAGTACAATGGAAGAAACTGCTTGTTTATGAAATGTGCTATATAAATAAAGTGGATTGGATTGGATTACTATGTTCCCTTTGTTCTGTTGAGAATGAACGTTTTATTGTGTTGTGGGTTGGCGCTTATAAGCTTCTTGCTTCAGCTCTCTCCTTTTGAGCAGGACGTATACTGCTCCAATAAACAACTCCATACATAAATACAGAAGTCTTTCTTTCAAACATTGCAACTTTTACAGACTTAATTTCAAAAGTTTTCCATCTTGTTCACATAAGGCAGATGTTTGCATTCATCTACACAGTCCTTGTTTCATTATGTATAGTGATTCCATTATGTCTCGTCTAGAGCCAGTAGTTCATTGTACACATTTCCTTTTCTAAACTTCATTAGTGCTCTGTTGGTGCATATGGCTTGATTGCTCAGACAAGCATTAAATACCCAGCTGCTCCTCCATTTGTGTAGGTGCAAACATGCAACACCGACTGTCAGAGGTGTGGGGAAAATCAGTCTCCTGTCTCTCATCCAACTTCTTTTCCGGGCAAACGATCAATGATGGGCCAGCTACAATTGAGTTACAATCATTTAGTGTTTTCCGGCTCGCCTTTGATGCCCGCTGCTTCCAGACGAGGCTTTGGTCTGGACAGAGGAGAGAGAATTGAATTAAAAATGGAGTCACAAGGGGTGAATGGCACCTTAGAGCTTTGGTTATTCAATCTTCTCTCCTCTAGTCTTTCATTCATGCGCACTTACGGACAATTCCCATGCAGCTAATCGGACAACCCTGCTTCAAAACAAGGTGAATTTTGGCTTGTAATTTGACTATTTTATATTCCATAATTGACGGCGTGTTTGTTGTCTATTTGTATTGCTAATGAAAATGTGTTCTCTCCAACCCAAGTTAAGTTGGAAATATTGACGCATTTTTGGTCCAAACATGGAGGAAAATGTTGTTTGGGGATCCTACAGAGGCGATGATAGCTACATTTACTATATACTAAATGGCCAACAGCTGACCCAGTTTGAAGCTGAAGCGGCTTTTGGTTATGCTGCTCCTGTGGTGATAAGACAATACATAATTTGATTTCCATATTAGTGTTGTTTGATGTTTTGCCTTTTTCCCTATTTCCGAACACAAATAGTATCTTTGGGCGATACACTTCAGTTGCCAAATTTTTATATCATTTAGAAGCATATGCCATGCCCTCACTAACCTATATCTTAACGAAGAAATTATACACATATACGGCCATTACTAATGATAGTGAGACTATTCATTTGTACATTTAAAAAAAAAAAAATGTTTTGTATGACTTAAACATTGTCGCAAAGTAGGAGAGGATCCAAAAGCAGACCGAACACGAAAATGGTTTAACAAGGTTTTTTCTCAAATGGTGAGAAATATGGAGAGTCCAGAGGAGTAGGTGAGTACCACTTGGTCCAGAAGAGCTGTGTGTAGTAGTAGCCAGATCGCAAACACTCCATTTCGGTTTCTGATAGCTGGATTTTTTTTTGGATATCAGGATTTTGAATGGAAAATATATTGATTTCCAGAACCTGTTAGCTCAGCTCACTTTCCAGCTCCATATCTATCTATCAATATTTTTGTCATTGCATGCTTTGTAAAATGTATGCATACTTTTACCTTCGCTTAAGTAATGAGCGTCCCCAGTCCTATCTTGTCCTCCAAAGTCGTCATGGTCAGGACTCGCAGGGACTTGTGGCCACGGTCTGCTGTTGTGCGCGTGTGTGTGTGTGTGTGTGTGTGTGTGTACTTATAGATGTGTGCTTGTGTGTACGGGCCACTGCGTCCTGAAGCCCCAGTCTGCACGAGGTAATGAAGATCAATGAGAGGAAAGGTTGGAGCCCGGCTCGGATCCAGGTACTGCCTCTCTGTCTTGGGCCAAAGCTCTATTGATCCCCCCCATGCTCCACTCTGCCAGCATCTGATAAAGGGCTTCTGTAGAAAACACACCCAGCCATAAACAGCAATAGCCCCTCTCTCATAGAAGCACTCATGTGAACTGGCAGAGACACGCACACGGAGAGAGGGAAAGTCGTGGGGCGCAGCGGCTAATGTCTCCAACGGCCTTTTTATACTTTTCTCCACAGTTTTGGACACCTGAAGGAAAATGTACAGCTCGCATTCTATCTTTGTCAAATAACGCCGGCTGACTGGAAATATTCTTCACTTACTCTGATGGACTGAAACAAGAAAAAAGTTGTACTACACTATAGCAACTGGTGATCATCTCCCATCGTAACACATAGGTAATCTAAATTTTTCCAATTCAATACAGACTAACAGGCAAAGCAAGTTTATTTATATAACTCAATTCATAAAGGCAATCCAGAGATCTTTATAAACACAAATCTTATGGGATACCTATTTGCGCACAGGACATAATACTACTTGTGGAAAGGTGTGATTGTAGCCTAATGCCCGAGGTGCAGCTGAGTCTCAATAGAATTTTACCACAGCTTTTTTTGCTCTGTTTCATATACCTGAAGGAAAATGCATGACTCACATTTCATCACTGTCAACTATGTGATGCAGGCTTAGAAGAGCTTTTTTTCACTCTGCAAAATGCCTTATGGTGTCACTCATTGTTAGTACATAATGCTAAAAGTAATGGGAAATCTGCTGGTTTGGCCTCTGAAATCACCAAAACTTGTACTGCTGTTCTCCCTTAGATCATATTGGAAGTAACCTTGTGGAAACCCTAACCCAAACCGAAACCCTAACCCTAGACCAAAAAGTATAAGTGATTATACGGGTTAAAATTGTATGTTTTCTTACTGCAAATTATCAATCACATTCTTCTCTCTATTAAAAAGTAGGAAACAAAAACAATCATAATTTATCAATATCATCATGCTGGTGAATTGGAATTTATTGGATTTGTTAACAGAACATTGCTCATAAATCCCCTTGCTCAAAATTGTTGGGGGAATAAATTGTTCTCACCACAAAGAGAGATGGCATAAGAATTTTAAACAGGCACAACAGGCTTATCGCAAGCATGTTGATTTTGGCTGCAGATGGAACAGTTCG
>JAPMNZ010917581.1:0-10627 GCA_029875035.1 Pomatoschistus microps
CCCTGAAAGGTTAATGCTGAGAAATGTTTAGTACACTGGTTCATCATGAAACTACTAACTCGAGCTAGAACTACAAATTACATTTTGATAATGAGCATAACATTTCAAATGTACAAAAATGAGCAATCTTACTTCTTGGACACCATCTATGTGACTTATAAAGTCACCTTTTTGCAGCTTACATGTTCAATTGCCCAATCTTGTTTTACGACCATAAAGATATTCTATAATGAAGATCTATTATAATTAGGGCTGTCAAACGATTACATTTTTTAATCGAGTTGATTACAGCTTAACAAATATTTAATCGTAATTAATCACATTTCAAACGGCAACATTATGCCATATTTTTCTGTAAATGGTTGTTTGAATGGAAAGATAAATGACAACATAGTGTACATATGTACAGTATTTGTTTATTATAACAATTAATCCACATAAAATGGCATTAACATTATTAACATTCTGTCTTTCTGTTTAGACTCAGACCAAAACTATTGTTTGTTACAGATGAAGGACATTTCAAAACAGTCTGAGGCAGAATGTCATTAAATCTGTTTGATTTGTGCACAACATTACTTTTGGGCACAACCAACATGAACTGGTAGTGGAAGGCACTTAGGTACCCCAGCTTTAATCTAGCGAGTGCGCTTCGGGAGCAGACACGGAGGAGACTGAGGCTCCGTAGTCCAGTTTCAGGGCTGTATTTTTGGTGTGCATCAGTTACATAAAGCCGGTTGTTTTGGTTTGGTGGAGAGGCTTACTGCATCTTTAATGAAAACAATTAATTCACCTGCATTAACGCAATAATTTTGACAGCCCTAATTGTAATGTATTGCAGTGCACAAAAAGGAGACAAAGCAGGCATTTTAAACATTTTCATATTTCTTATTTCATAATCTCTGGTAAATCTTGGAAAGGGGTGGCAAGCTACTGGTTGCTCCTGAGCTATACCTGTCAAAAAGGGTTTATCACTTTGCTATGATTTAGCAACGTGATATATGATTGCCTACTCATCTACCTTTCATAATTTTCTTATTATATGTAAGGCCTTATTATGTTGGAACATGTTTCCAACGCATCGATACTTCCATTTATCATTTCCAATACTGTAACATACTTGAAAATAAATGAGTCCATTAGCAGCAGGGGTAACATTAAACATGAGTGCGGTCATAGATGTAGCCCATACAGCCCCCACACACAAGTAACTCTAGAAGACTACGAATGCTTCCATCTGTCTTCTTATTAGGAGGCCATTAGACTCCATAGTAATGTAGGGAAAGTGGATGAGGAGCCAGCAGGAGGTGGGGCAACAATGAGCACTGGCTCTGAGGCGTGCTCCAGGGAGGCTAAGCTAATTGTGTTAGCTTGTCATTAGCCAGCGCTAACACTGGGATCATTGTCTCCCTCAGAAATGCTGGAAACTGATTAGCCTAGCCCATGGGGGGTTCAGCGCTACACTCATAGAAGCTGAAGCTGAGCCTTCCCAGATCACATTAAAGACTGGAAAAAACCACCACACACCAGAAAAACATTAGGGCGAAATGACAACGCTAACTGCAAATGAATGTCGGGTTAAAGTACAGGCAGTCACATGACTCAGGCCTTTGCACCGGTCGCTGTGATTGGCTGATTGGGTTATAGGAGGTGCAGTAGCAGGCGTCTGTGTATGCTAATGAAATGGCGGGAAGGTCTGGTATTACATGCGGAAAGGCAGCATGGCGCACCCGGGTTAGAGAGAGGGATTAATGGATTCAACATTCTGCGTTTGACTTGTTTTGTTTTTTTGTGGTAGTGCTTTGAGCGTGTTTTCATTCGTGCTCACTCGATCATCGCTTATGACTTTCAGAGCTCTCTCCTCCATCGCTAATGCTCTGTTAAGATACTATCAGCGGTCTTAGTTGAATAGTAATATTTTTTGTCTCAATGCAGCTTTTGATTTTGTTGGAATTTAAAATGTCCCGAGAGGTTTTTGGATGAAAGCAAAGGCTCTATCTTCACTTGATAAAAAGAACATTTGATATGCTAATGTGGCAATGGCATAAAGCGTGAGAGATGACATCTTTCTTATTAGAGGTCTTCATTTGCCCACTCAAGCGCGTGTCAGATTTGCTGTAAGGAGATGGATAGTGCTTCATGGATTGATTCGCTCGGATAGATTATGGTTCAGCGCACAGAGCAAAGGGGGTGACGGCAACTCAAAAATACATTAAACACATGCTACATCACCACTTGTTTTTGGGAATGTTTGATTGAGTCTTCTTGGTTTTAATAAGTTTTATATAAATGCATAGCCATTTATAAAGTTGTTTTCAAAGTGATTCATGGAGGTTAGAGTAATTCATAGTCCCCTCAAGCCAAAATAGCTCAACAGTTTGCATTTCTGTCACAGTTTAAAGCTGTGGTACTTTTCTTTTCAAAACTAAACCATTTTAGTTTTATATAAAAAGTTTAAGTAAAATGTTGTGAACAAGTCAGACGCAAACATTCTTATCAGTCCAACCGGTCCTCAAAGGCCAATGTGGCTGCAGGTTTTAGTTCATACCTAATTATCATAACAACTTAGCAAATGTACTAGTTGAATGAATATAATAATAATAATCTTGCAGCAGTATGGTATCTTATAAATCTGTAACCTTTTGCCGCTTACATTTGGCCAATCTTGTTTTTCGACTAGGAGCACACCAGACTACCATCTTCTCCAGTGAGTCCAGTTTTTACCGGACAAAATTACAAAAGAGGTTGAATGTGGTGTGCTCCTACTCAGATTGGAACTAAAACTTGCTGTGTGAGCCTGCACAACTGAATAAAAAAAAAAAAAAAAAAAACATGCATAAACATGAATATCTTTAGTATGCTTCTAGTGACTCAAACAATGACACCTATAGAAGTAATTGTAAACAGTAGCGCCTCCTGCCTTTCAACAAAATACCTTTGGCTGTTCTCTGTGAAACTGAATAATGCAGAGAGAGAGAGCATCTGAGACATAACACTGTGGAGCAAAACGTGTGGCCATCGCTCAAGTTAAAAAGCGGTGGGCGGACGCTGTGAAGGCGACTCTGGGCCTATACAAACTAATGATCAGGCCGGCAGTGGGAGCCTTTGTGGACAAAACAAGATAGACTGTGCTGCCAGTCGTTAACTAGAGAAGCTTTGGGACATGGCTGGGTAGACATTTCTTTTATTTGGACGATCTAACTGCGTCATGTTATTTTGCAATGATTTTCTCATTTACAAATACAATTCCATTTATTTTTGTATAACAGTACAGCAGCCATCGCGTAGGACTTTACAAAAGTGCAGATTTGCTAACAACAGATCAGAGAATCAAATCCGTTCGAACACAGAAATTGCAATACTAACGTACACGTGGAAGCCCATCGTCCATACAGAGATGCTCATAGCTAACCCCTTCCCCTGAATGGACTCCCCACAGTTCTTATTATGGCCTAGTGCCTACTGTGTGTTTTAACATCTAAATCACACAGCAGGGTTCTAACAAGTTAATGGAAATAATCACAACTAATCTTATTGAGACAGATCAGCTTTTGAGTAGGTCCTGTTTCAAGGTATTCCGTAGTTTTGGAATAGTTTTTGGTGGTGTCACCGTCAAGAGATTTGAATCAGGATTCCTCAGGTGAATATTGAACCGAATCATCCAGCTGAAGTAACTTAAAGAAATGAGATCGCAGCAGGTGTATACAGCAGGTATATACCTGCTGTATGTGCCTGTTGTATATACCTGCTGCATACACCTGCTGTATATACCTGCTGCATACACCTGCTTCATACACCTGCTGTATACAACTGCTGCATATAGAAATTTGAATCGTTTTCCACTGTGATCTCTTGCTCAGAGTTCTCCACATAAGGGAGTATCTTTTCTTGTATATAGTCAACATGAAAGTGTTGAGACCACATTGCTACACATTTACATCACATTTGAATGTAACATGTCCATATTCCATAGCAATAATAACAACCATTTCACTGCTGTGCAAAGTACCTTAGAATAGGAATTGCACTACCCATGGTTGTTTCAATAGTTCTTCACACTCTTGCATGAACACTGGGGTGCACTCAAACTACTGCCTATGAAAAATTATCCTCATAAAACGTGTGTCGTTTACAACAGGAAACCCAAGACAAAAGACATTGGTGTTACATAAAAAAAACAGCATCTCGCCGATAACGCAACACCACTGTATGTTCCAGCGGCTCCCGGGGACCCAGAGGTGCGAGGCTTTTACTCACTTTAGCTTTGACACTTCAGATAAGAGTCCCCGGCCGTGCACATAGAGCGCAGTCTGGAGCCGATGCATCTGATTTATAAGCTGTCAAATTCAGCACAAGCGGCTTACCCAGGTCTGCGGCGTTATCGGGCTGTCCACTGCTAAACGTGTGACCTTTACTACACCACATACATGTAAGAAATGGATATTTGCTTTTTGCATTATGGCTGAATTCATGATACACTCAGGTTTCTTTTTACTTAATTTCTTTTTCAGTCTTAGTCTGTGTTATGTATTCCCTCACAAATATTTTTGGTGGATGTCCATCGATCCTTTCAGGTTCATTCCGTTTGTTGAAGATGACATATTTACTTGGTTTTGTATGATGAACAAATATGTTGAATTGGTCGGGTTTTAACTCTTTAAATTGGTTTTGACATGTTTTCCAGTCATATAAAGGACATGATTTCAAAAGGAAGAAAACGACTCAGAGCAAGATACTTTTCTAATTTTTGGTTTCATGAATTTCGGTTATAACTCCCAAAAACACTGTTGCTGTCCATGCAGTGTGTATGTGTAGGAAAAATGTCTTTCACATTTGTCGTCTGAACAAGACCTGGGACCTGCAATGTACAACCATGTTGTTTTGCTATATGAAAAACCAGCAGTATGTGTCTCATGTCGCATCTGCCGTGACCCAATGGGGATTAAGTTTTGAAATGCGCTCTGACAGGCATGGGGGAAAATGATAGATGTGAGATTATGCCAGAAGATGGAATAGGGAATGAAAGGGGAGAACAGTGCGATCCAAGCCTCTAACCTTTGCTGCAGCTTTGTTCAGGCCCAGTCTCTGCATTTGTCCAAACGGTCCCCCTGGATTCACACAGCTCTCAGACACTGCATTGAAACACACACACACACAATCTAGAAATGTAGAGGGCTGAGTTGTACATATGGGGGTGACAGTGGCTCAGTTGGTAGAGCATTGGTCTTTGGACCCAATGGTCGTGGGTTCGATTCCCCCAAGACCCATGTCACCTGCTCCTACTGATGTCAGCTGTCGTTGTGTCCCTGGGCAAGACACTTAATCCCACTTTGCCTGAAGTCCCTGCTGAAAGATTAAGGCTGTATCTGCATTGAAGAAGCAGCCATCTTCCTGTGGACCCACCCCCTGTAGGAGGATCAGCAAGGGACTGGTGCAATGTGAATTAGGTGGCAGCTCTGATTGCCACCCCCCTGACCCAGAAATGGAAAATAAAGGGATGAAAATTAATGAATGAAAGAGTTGTACATAGACAACAACAAAAAACACTCAATAAATCAATTGTGTTATAGAATATTAAAATTATATGGAGATCCTTATAAGTAATATTATGCTGCTCAGTCATACAGATGAAACTTCAATGTCCATTTATTGTATTCCAACTTAAAATGTGAAACAATAATATGAGACAGACTCATTGTTATCTCACTCAAAGTGAGATAAAAGCCTTTATTTGTTTTAGTGTTGGTTATTGGCTCACAGCTTGTCTGAACGAGTTAAAACAGTTTCACCTACGTGTATTACAGATAATGGACTATAAAGTAAGTACATCAAAGTGGGTATTGAGCTGCAACTGTGAAAACAGGAATAAAGGTAACTTTTAGCAAGTAATTTAGAAGGCAAAAAATATGAAGGTTATTAACTATTCAAAGTTCATATACCCCTTTCATCCAAATATACTTTCATCCAAGTGCCATTACAGTCCAGCATTTTTTTCTGATACCAATTTTGATCACTTAACAAACAATATCTCAGTGAGCCTAATGCTGTTGATTACTTTAAACTACGTCAAACTAAATTTAACATCTTGGTCTAACCAAATAAATGCAACCCCTCCTTGAACAATTGGCCTAAAAACAATACTTCATTCACTCTGTAGCCTTTGAGTCTGTAGAGCACAGACTTTGCAGGAGGCACAGTAAAGTTCCTGTTTTTGTTATTGAAAATATCTTTACAATCTGATACTAACTTTCAGAGTTATCTCAAGAACCGACGGGGACAAACATACAAACAAGCCCCGATGAAAACATAACCTCCTTTGGCGGAGGTAAAAATAAATATTTATTTTTTATTTTCTCTGAGTCCACAGTTGGCCGTAGAGAATCCCATTTCATCTCAAGTTTGTCACTTTGCTGTCACTCCCCCCTGCGGCTGCACACTCACTCTTGTTTTGTTATTTTTTAAGCTCTTGTGAATAAATCTTTTTTAATTCAATCCAGTCAACAAAAAACAAGAGCCTCCGTCGTCACTTGGATTCTCCACAACAGAAAGGTGGACTAGAGAGGCGTGCGGCACAACTTGTTGAATATAAATGGCTCATTGTTTTCCCTTCCAAACGCCAGTGTTTGGAGGAGAAGAGGTCAAAAGAGCGCACCTGACAGACTGCGGCTGCTGTGTGGGAGAAAAAGAGATGGAGCAGCTTTTATTTTGCAGCTATAACATTTGAATAACTCTGTATGCAGCAGTGCTAGCCACAGATAAAGGCATGCTTTCACCAATGTTTAGTTATTTGATGGTTCCATTGTTTTTTTGTTTTTAGCAGCTCGTAGCTGTGGTTGCAAGGTCTCTAAGTGGAGGAGTTCAAGTATCTGGGTTTTGTTTGCGAGTGACGAAAGGATGGATTGGAGATTGACAGACGGATCGGTGCAGCGTGTGCAGTGATGCGGTCACTATATCGGCCTTTGTGGTGAGGAGGGAGCTGAGCCGAAAGGCAAAGCTCTCCATTATCGGCCGGTCTACGTTCCTTCTCTCACCTATGGTCATGAGCTTTGGGTAATGACCGAAAGAATGAGGTCGCTGATGGCTAGGCGCTCCCTTAGAGAGCTCGGAGTAGAAACCACTGCTTCTACTCCGTCGAGAGGAACTACTATGTTGAGAGGAACCAGTTGAGCCAGTTAACCCTAGTGTGTGGGATTGGGGCTTTTCCTTTTTTGATGAATTCTGTTGAGCATTTTGATCTTTTTAAGTATTCACGGTCTTCATACCGTCATTAATGTTGTACTTTAATTATATCTGAATTTGGCTATAGTGCCATAATGCTTCAAGACACTATTTGCCACACACGTTGGCAAATAGGAAAAATCCTCCACCAGTTTTACAGCAGAATCTTTCCTGCTGCACACGCATAGCTCGGTAGATTTACTTGCCGTACATTCTTTGTTCTAACTTTTGTGACCAGTTTAATTACTTGCCATTTTCTTTCTAATGTTGGTCTTACTCAGGGAGGCGTCCAGGAGGCATGCAAAAGAGATGCAGTGGCTCTACTCTGAGCGCTTCCATGTGACTGAGGAGCTAGGAGCAGCACTTAGGCATTGTGAGGGGAAAAAATATTTCTGCCATTTGTGACAGCCTTTTTGTCCTTTTGATCATGAAACATTATCTTCAAAGGTGGGGTTTGGAGCAGTGGGCAAACATCGCGCATGGACCTATTGCATTTTAATTAGTTCTGTCTCATGTCAACCATCTTTAGTAAAACCTCAAAAAAAAATTCCCTCGGCCCGCTTATACTGATTCATTTTGCCCCCTCGGGTAAAATAGTTTGGGCCCCCAAGGTCTAAATAGAATAATATCATAGTCCCAATTAGGCCATAAAAAATCCTGCACATCAATTAAAGTGTATCTCATTGACTGTTTTCTTGCTCCCGACAACAAAGGGGAATCAAAGGAAAAGTGCGTGACCCTCTGTCAGGTTAGGGCTCACCTTAATCTCGTCACCACGGCAACCCACGCACAGGGACATGCCGGTGGTCAGGCAAGCAGACAGAAGTCAATAACTGCTTTAAAACCTCTTCTCTCAGCCTTAAGAGCTTTGTTGTGCCAGCAGCAAAAGACGTGCAATTCTCCAACGCACACAGACTCCATTTAGTCTTTGATACAGTGACATTGAAAGTGAAATGGAAGAAAAAGCTACTCCTTCAATGATCATATTTAGTTGTTTTCTTATGTTTTGGTGCAAAGTTGTGACATGAACAACAGTTTAAAGAGACCAATGCATGTAGCACATCATTCATTGTCCCTCGTTATAAACCTGAAGGTAGGACCGGACCGTGATGATATTCACACATGTCACGTAAGGAAATATTTACGTTGTACATACAGGTGAATCACAAAGGAGTAAACATCACAAAATATCAGGGTATATGATTTAAAAGTCTCTTTACTTTTGTAATTCAACTCGCAATGTGAAACTAATATATTACGGGCTCATACACACAAAGTGTGAGACATATATAGCCTTTATTTGTTATGTTGATAATTGGCTCACAGCTTGTAAAATGGACTAAGTTGAAATCATCAAAATTATAACATACAAAAAATTAACATGTCACTTTGCATGCAATGAGTCTAAATCATATATTGGTTTCACCAAAGGGCAGAATTATGACAGCCACCCGTTTTTAATTTCAAGTTCTGACTGCAGACTTTTTCAGAATATTGACCTATAGATACTATTGTGGCATGAATCCAATATAAATATTTGTTTATGAAAGATAAACACAAGCAAAGTGATTATATTTTTTACTAGGGCCAGGAAAATAAGCTATAAACTATTTCAAATATGCAAAAAATTTACACAGATTTGTATTATTTGAATGCAATAACGCGTACTTGTAGACATAAAACGTAAAACACTGCAAGGTATTTTGAAATAGGTGCTTTGTGAATTGAGCTTTTCAAAGGAGTAACCTGTGATATTGTCTCTTGAACGAGCCTCGTCCACACGTGGTGCACAGATCTCCTCCACATATATGAACTCCTCCCACTTTTATGAACATACATTAACACCTACTAAAATCAATGTGCAATTCTTGTTCAGTTTAGCCAGTCTTAAACTTACAAACGCCAATATCTCTGAACATCCTTTCTTAACGCACAATCAGAATATTTGTTTCTTAACAGAGTCAAGAGGGGTCGAGTCGGACTCCCACTCGTCTTGGTCCCGTCACGCGGCTGATGTTCAAGCCAATCTGTCCTTGTTTTTCCATTTCTCTTTGTCAAAGCAATTTTCTTGTATGCTTTTCTTGATGCTGCCGCCTCCTCCCATGTTTCATATTGGGTCTCTTTGCCTGATGGATTTCTCTGCAGGGGGGTTACTCAGGTCCCCTTTTAGAACACAGCATGACTTAAATGTGTGTCATTTTTCTCCCTAACTGGATCATTTGTATTTATTTGTCCCCCCTGCACTGACACCCGCCTTAACTAAAGCCAACATGAGGTTTTCTTAAAAGGGGATCTGCCCCTTCCCTTAACCTTATTAACCCTTAAGTGGACCCAAATGATGACAAATAGACAAGTTGGTGATTGGGAACTCTGTCCAGTGGCAGGCTTGGTAATCTATACTGACCAATGGATAGAAGATACACTGGGAATGTTTTGCGCCTTTGGGGGGGTAGTGGATAGCAGCAGTGAGCAATTAGAAAAGCAGAGTATGGTGAAAAGCTTGTGCTATTGTTGCAAGCAGTTTATATTATTATTGATATATGAATACTTGGACTTATTGTCACATTGTAATAGGGGTATAAGTTTCGACTTCAGCTTAAACCCCTTTCAGTCAGGCATTGTTTTGCACAAGGTCCTTAATGGACACATTTTGGTTCTTTTTTTTCTTGTTGTAAGAGTATGTGTGATCTCTGTAACCGTGTGACCTGAGATCTGGTGTACATATTGGCCGAAGAAAACAAACCACTACTACTACTAACAACTATTATTCATAAGTTTTCATCCATGGGTTTGATCCCTTGGACAGGGCTTTTCTGTATGTGGTCATGTTCTCCCTGTGTATGGGCAGGTTTCCTCTATGGTGGGCCTATAAAATCACATAGAATAGTTGAGTTGAATGAGTGAATGTGGGTGCGGCTGTGGGATAATAGGTGGAAATTCTCCCCAGAACTACCATCTGTCCCATTGAAAAGAATACATTAGTGCTATCAAACAATTCAAATATTTTAATAGCATTATTGTCATAGTTCACTCACGATTAATTGCAATATACCGCACATTCGTCCCTGTTCAAAATGTCCCTCGATTCGGTTTGAAACAGGATTGGATGAAACAAAAGGCTTTTATTATTCCAATCCCATCACAAACAAGGATCATTACTTGGGCCACGCCTCCCCGAATTTGTGGAGGGATGAAATTGGGCTAAAGATCCTGTTGTCTGTAGCCAGCTTAATCCAGATCTATGGAAACAATTTTAGAGCAGGGCTTGACGTCGTTACACATGATGGAATTTACGGTCAATAAGCTCTGCGGTGAAAAATAAATATCAATATGTTTGCTTATTGCAGTGGTTAAACATGCAAGGAGGTGTATGAAAAACATAATGGTGAAACATGGACACAAGGAATGG
>JAPMNZ010917632.1:0-16056 GCA_029875035.1 Pomatoschistus microps
TTCAAAAAATATATAAAAGTATACCTACATGTTTCTGTGCAACGCTTCATTACGTACAGGACAATATTTTGAATGAAAAGGATTCATTTGAAGCTAAATATCAATCAAACCAAACACACAACAAACTGATTATATCAAGATGGATTAAGTCACTAATCTGGAAATCCTGACAACAGCAGCAGCAGCGCACCGCGGACAGTGTTAATCCCTTGTCACCTTCGCTTCCAGGAACAGGCTGTCCATTTGAATCATGGTGATACTGTTGTGTTTTCATGCTTGTAAGTGTTTAAATGCAAGCATCTGCAAACATGTGCGTGTGTGTGGTGTGTATGTGTGTGTATGCCCGGGGCTGTCCCTTCAGCGCTGCGTTTGTATCGACCCAGAGCGGAAAGCCGGCCTGTTCACAGCCATGTAGGCCACAGCGTCGATAGGAACAGCAGAATGAGGGCACTCAGCCAAGCAGCCATCACAATGTGGCCGGGGGCTGCAGGCACACACCACCGCTCACAATGTATACAAAGACTTGGCCATTTTTCAAATAGCATTTCATTGGAGATTTTTAATTCCCAACTATGGTGATTCATTGTAATCCCTCTGTAATGCCATATTAATGAAATCAAACCATATGCAACCTGTCGTCTTTAAGCTACAAATCCAAGCAGAGGTCATTCTTTATTAGCTCCAAGCCCCTACACAAGCTGACGGTATGGGTAGCACACACAATCATTTTGCGGATGCTTGTAGATCGTTTCAGAGAAATATTGACGATGAACTCATAACTCGTGTCTCGCAATTCAGCAATATATGTGTTTGCTGAGAGCTGTTGTTAAACTGTTTGATTAAGTCTACATGCAATACTCCTGCAGCAGCTGCAAACAAACAGTTTTAAGATAAAATAGATCCTTTGTTCTTCCCACAGTGCATGGGAAATTTCAATGTTGCAGCGAACAGGACAGGACAGTAGTAAGAGCACACAAAAATATACAAAATAAGTAGTAACTATGTTTCTTAGCTAGCTGTAAATGCTCCAATATTAGTCTTTAAAAAAATTTATATATATGTAGTGCAGAGATATACACTGTGCATATAGGGCAGGGTATTAAGTAGATAAAGNGCTGTAAATGCTCCAATATTAGTCTTTAAAAAAAATTATATATATGTAGTGCAGAGATATACACTGTGCATATAGGGCAGGGTATTAACTAGATAAAGTAAAATGACATTTTACCCTAGAAATTTGACTGAAAAATACTGCTTCAAAGCTAGTTCAACAGGAGCAGCTCATGAATCTCGCCTGACCGCTGAACGATTTGCACATACATGGTCAGTTGGCTAAATGTCAGTTTTGGAAATGTTAATTTATGTATCAGAAACCACACAAGGTGCTACTGAGTGCCCTACTTTTGAAGAGAACATCAGTTGGCTGTTTTCAATTATACAATTGAGTCGAACCCAGCCCAGCTTTGATAGCACACCCCAATGAACATGTAAGGAGATCACAGCAGTGGAGGATCCTGGGTGGGAAATGGTCTGGGATGTTGTAATATGGATCTGTGCTGAGGCAAATGAGCCAGACAGCCAAGATTGCCACTTTGCTCCTTTAAGATTCTTTTCCCCTCATTTTAATGTCTTTCCAGTGGTGCCTTCAGCGTTTGCCCCTGCCAAAGCTATAAAGCCTGTTTGATCAGCAATAGCATTGGGGGGGTGGGGGGTGAAACAAGGTACTTCCGAGGAGAGAGAGGCCATTTGCATCATGCCTTATGGTGGGTTATTACAGAATCGACTAAAACACAGTTGGATTTCTGTTTGGTATGACTCGATCCGCTTACGGGCCTGTTCATACAACCGTATTCTATTAGGACAGAACCATTCAAAACCATTCAAAGCCATTCATAAAATAGCCACCTCCAACTACGAATGACCCATTTCTTTCTGGCCAGTTATAAGGTTTAGTTCAACAGGATGCAATAACTCGGAAGTCACCGTCTATTTAAGCTTCTTGGAAAATTCCAATGCCCTATCGAGAAAAGGAATTTGAAGGAAGTGAGAGGGTTGTGAAAGAGGACTATTCAATAAAGTGAAATTCAGACAGTTCTTTTTTAGACCGAAACATTTCTGATCTCTGGCAAGGAAACGGTTTTGAGAGTAGCGATGTACTTAGATCAAATACTAGTGTTTTGTATCAAGTGAATGCACACACACACACATGCGCACACACACACGCACTCACACACACACATTATTATTATTACAACACATAGCCAATTACTTTGCGGAGCTAAAAGTATGGTTATGGTCTTCTGCGTGTTCCACTGATCTTTCCCAAATATCAAATCTAAAAGTAGTGCATGTCAAAATATTAAATTGAAAAATAATCAAAAAGGGGACTGTAATTAGGCTTTGTCCTTTTCCTTTCTTTGTTGTTTGTGCAGTGCTATTCTCATGGATTTTTACATCCTGGACCTAGCTGTGTATTTCAACAAAATGTTACAAAAGTTGGGCAATTAGTCCAAATATAAATCGATTAATAGTTAAGATCACGAAAAAGACAAGTGAAGACTTTTTAATCTGTGTTTAGTTCAATAAACAATGAATCAACTCTTATATAACTCTTGTATATTCAGTTATTATGGTCCCAGCTGGATTCGTCTGCATATCTGGCAACCCGAGTCAGGAAGAACACAGTGCCGCTTTTGGCCAGATATGTAAATACTACTCCTTTAAATGAATCTGTATGCATTTTTTGTCAACAAGGTATTCCTTTAGTCTCTTCTTTACCCATAAATAAATAAATAAAATAATGGCAGCGGCAAATTGAGAGAGAAAAAAAATCAAATCTTGTTGGCCCAGGCATGAGTGATGGTGTCATTACAAACAGCAGCAGCTTTACTCCCACACATTATAGTGCTCCACTTATTCCCATCGCACCTGTCACTCTATACGGCAAACTTATAGGGGACTGCCGTACTGTATTTCCACATGACACAGACATGAACAGGCCCGCTTTAGCTGCTGCCGTGAAGGAACTGGACCAAATGTTCACAAATGCTCGCTTCAAACTGTCGCTCAAAGTAGTAAGAAAATGAGTATGGGTAAGGATACTGCTTCTGTGGAGTAGAATGCGACACAGGACACTTTTGTGGAAAGGCAAAAATTTTAAGTGACGCTGTATTTAAATCAAAATGTAAGCGGCAAGCAGAAATGAAAGCCCTTGTCACACGAGTCCAGGCGTCTCCCTTCCCCCCTGCCACTTCCATTCACATGCAGCGTACTATAAAAACGATATAAGAGGTTGATGGCAGGAATCTAACAGCCTCGAACATAATACAGAATTGGTGTAATTTACTTTTTTTTGATTGGAGTGACCTCAGTAGTGCCTTTGCTGATTTTTAAAGACATTTGCATGGAATAAGTTAAAAGGTGGACCCGGAATTATAACTTGGTCAGAGAAGCAATAAGCATTCAACAATTACATGTATCAAACAATTGAAATTGGATGCTATCTTTCAATTCTTTTCTCCACATTCACGTAACAGGAAAAAGAAGAGAAAAAAACGCTACGTATTATTTCACAGTTAATAATCATGACTTGTCACATGTCAGCCTGTTGACTTGAAGAGTGCCTGAAAATATGAAATCTCTCAAAAACATCTGCTGTTGCAGTTTCTTGGCATAACTTTCTTTAGCTGTAAAGAGAACGCTCCGGCTCTGGGAATGGGGCTGAGCACAGACAGCCTTGACAGAAGGATGGATGCAATACTGCTGAATAAAGGCAAAGATAAATTAAAAAGTGGGAATCAGGCGGTAATTCAATGTATTGGGTGAAGCGCAGACAGATGATGATTTAAATGGATGATAGGTTGCCTGGGCACCAAGACTGTGAACGTATGCATGTGTGTGTGAGCAGATTAGATCACTGTTATGACTGCACAAGCCCCCAGGATACAGCAGATAACCATTCGCTGATAACCTCCACTTTTATTCCCACCTCTGCATCATCCTAGCCTCCTGCTACCATTTCCTAACTCTTCAGTTCCCTCCCAAGCACACTTCCGCCACATCAATCCATTCACTGTCACCAGATTCACATTTATATTTTTGCCTTCCCTTCCCCTCACTAACTACATCTCAGAGTCCTGGGGCAGTGCACTACATCATGTTTTAAAATAAACATGTCAAGAACTTTCCCCTGCTAATGACCTATGTGGTACAGTATTATTCAGAGATATATGTAATACTTGCTTAGGACTTTATTACCAATTATACCATGATGCATTGTGATAAAAAGTCATACAAATCCCCTTTGCACAATCACAATTCACACTTGATATTCACGTATACATATGCAATGCAAAAACCTAAAAACAGCCCTAAAACATGTCTTAATGTCCGCACTGTTTGCAGATCAAAAGAGTCAATTTCATTTTGTTTAATTTCAAATCGTTCATCTGTCATCTCTGGTGCATACGTGCGCACTGCTGCTGAAATAATCGGGACATCCCCATTTGAATGCAATTATCTATGGTCCTAATAATAATATAATATCATTTTAATCCCATTTGGAGTTGGCCCCATGTCCAAAGACACAGCAGTTAGCGTTCTCAAGTTTGATTGTGCTCCAATACCGACTTTGGCTTTGGTTTATAAAAGGATATAATAAGGCAATAACAGCTGAGAATAACTCAATGATTCCCTCATCTCCGAGAGCCGACTGAAGCCAAAACAAACAGTTGAGTTTGCACGAGTTATACTTTCTCATATTGGAACAGCATAGTCACACACATTGGCACAGGCGTCTTCAATTGGAGTGATTTACACAGATTTTATGAGCTGACACTTACCCAAATGTACCCACTCACAAAAAAATAAAACACGATATATATTGTCCGAGGATCATAATTCTGTTGGACAACTATAGCGTGTATTATACCATATACCATTTCAGAAAAAGAGTATATGTTTGTTTTTTTTGTTTTTTTTCTAGGACATTCAAAGACTTCTTCCTTCCCAGCAGGAGAGTGTGTACTTTTAGCTATCGGTGCCATTTGGACTTTTTGGCAATAAACAGTTGGAGCAGGAAAAAGGAGGCAGAGGGATTAGTGAACAAGGATCACTCGCTGTAAAAAGAAGAATTACATTTATCAGTGTGCACCACTCAATAAAGAAAGAAATATGTAGATACACTGTGTTATTTTGAATGGACAATCCTATATGACTTGTCTATTGAAAACTTCTAACAGTACGTGGCCTGAAACATTGATATCATAAATAATTCACTGTTATGTGATTGGCAGAGTTTGTTAGCGGGTTCCTCAGACCTTTTATTTGTGCCTATGCCAAGGTCCCGCTCAACAAAAAATTTAATAAATCAAACAATAAGAAGCACAGTGTGGTACAAGTGAACTCGAGTTTACTTTACTGGACCAATTCCAGTTCACTTGGGGCAAAAATGCTTGAAACAGTTCTGTGACTTTACAAGGATTGTTGCGAAAACACTCTTGGTTCATACTTGTTGGTCTGGTTCACTTTAGCTGGAACAAGTCTGTTTCACTTGGGAATAATATGTTTCACACATAGATTTACATCCACATAAAAAGCATTTGGTAGTGGTCCAGTTAAAGTGAACTAGGCGTGGTCTGGTTAAAATGAACCAGAGGTAGTCCCGTTAAAGTGAACCAGAGATGGTTCTGTTAAAGTGATCCAGGAGTGGTCTAGCTAAAGTGAACCAGAGATGGTCCAGGTGAAGGGATCCAGTAGTGGTCTAGTTAAAGTGATCCAGGAGTGGTCCAGTTTAAGTGAACCAGAGATGGTCCAGTTGAAGTGATCCAGGAGTGGTCTAGTTAAAGTGATCCAGGAGTGGTCCATTTAAAGTGAACAAGAGGTGGTCCAGTTGAAGTGATCCACGAGTGGTCTAGTTAAAGTGATCCAGGAGTGGTCCAGTTAAAGTGAACCAGAGATGGTCCAGTTGAAGTGAACTAGAGGTGGTCTAGTTAAAGTGATCCAGGAGTGGTCCAGTTAAAGTGAAACAGAGGTGGTCCAGGTAAAGTGAACCAGAGGTGGTCCAAATAAAGTGAACTAGAGGTGGTCCAGTTAAAGTGAACCAGATCATCAAGTGTGAAGGTGCCCTCAATCTTTCAGTGCTATCATGTGGTGCATATCTATCACTTTCTGCATCGTGACCTTGATCTAATCCTCGTGCACCAGAACAGGACAATCTCGCTGTGCGGCAAATAGATTTTTAATAGCAACTTCAAGAAGAATCGTGTTAACAATATGATGGCAGTTCAACAGGTAACTAAAAAGCCATGAAGACATTAACCAAGTATGAAGCCCACTGGAAATCATGTTAATAGCCTTGAGCAGCTGTTCCTTCCATAAGGTTGAGGAACACGGCTTTGCCCACTTTAACAAATATTCATCTCAGTTCCTCTGCCATAATATCAAAGGAATGGGTTGTTAAGACAGACCAACCAAATTTTTTAACCCCTTTTGACGGGATGCTGTAATGTATTGCACATTTTAAAGCACAGTAAAATATCTGCATTATTTGTTGTACTCTGAGCACTGATCCCAAAACATTTAGCAATTATTCATCATGCTGATTAATCTGTATTTAAATAAATTAATCGACAATCAGTCTACAAGAATCTGCCATTTGGTTCAATCTAATAAGGGCAGGCCAATATGCCAGAAGCAGAATTGGGCACAACTTTATAACATGGCTTCTGTCGGATGGATGTGCGTAATCCTCAAATTAATGTCTAATTATGAAAATACAATATTGCGACAATTAACCGTGTGCAAAATCAACCCAGGAACCACTTCTTATCAGGTCAGTAATCTGAATATAATTGGTGAAGATTATTGGCTTTAATGAACTCTTTACAAGAGAGAGAATCATGTGGAGTTGAACCTGAGGAAACAGGGGATTTATTGTAGTAAGACCTGAGACACAGTTGTCTGTTTGAGTCATTGCACTCCTTTCTGCTGCGGTCATCTGTTTCTCAGTCCACGTGCTCGGACCAAAGGTAAACAACAGCAGTACAGAGCATGTGTAAACCCAATCACTATTGCGGTATTTAAGTTTAACACCGTGCCTGAAAGTTATACCGGTCTTAGTACAAACAGTATTATATTGGCCAGCTCTAAATCCAATCATACCTATTTTGTTTAAAAAAAAATACAGACCCACACTGAAAACAATATTTTCAGTAAGAAATCTCTCTATATAGAGTAATAGAAATCTTGGGATCCATGCTTTCCTCTTCTTCTCTTAAAAGTATTTACCTCAATCAAGGCAAGTAATGACATGTAAATGTCTGATTTGGTGATTAACACCAACGCTCTGTTTGTTTGCACAATCAAATCCATCCCCAAAGCACCAGATCGGTCAACCTCTATTTTACATACTAACACATATTTCTCTGAGACGCTAATATCAGAACAAGAGTCCCTGGTTCTTAACTTCTGATGAATGCAATAATCAGCGTCTCACAGTCTCAAGATGTAACAGAGGTAAAGCATGTGGCATGATTGAATGAAGAGGAAGAGTGTGAAAGCGAGTGGGAGTTTGAGATTAAGAGGAGAGGATACATACCAACAGAGTGAAGGATGAACGGATAAAGGAATGAAAAGGGGAGAAGGGGAATAACAGGCATACACGAGGTAAGCTCTGGAGAGGAACTCTCCCATTTTTAGCTGGAGAAACATTGGCTCATGAATGAGGAAGAAAGAGAAGTAAAGAGAGACACTGTGGAATAGAAGAGCACTACAACACAGCTCCAGAGGATGTTGAGGTTATTTTCTGCCCATCATCACTACCCAGAGACACGATGTGAAGTTGAACATTGATGAGTCTTAACAGTGTTTGCAGAGCACGCAGGAGTGTCTGTATATGTGGGTGGCTCTGTGTGTGCGCTGCACTCAAAGCCTTTGCCTGCTTCATTCGTTTCAAGGCCATGCAGTGGAATAAGAGGACTAGTACATTGACACACAGTGCCTTATCACACATGGATTTACTTTTTATATTTGAGAGCCATTGAAACATTAAAGAGGTGTCTGGATAATAATTTTATATCTCACGTTATAAATAAACATGTATTGTAATTATCTGCATCATAACTGACGACTGGCTGTCAGTGGGAGACTTACCCTAATCTAGATCTCATTTATAATATTGCAGACTCACTCGTAATTATGACATGCATCACGCCGACCGAACTCTCTGGTTTTCTTGTCAATTCGTGTCCATTCACAACAGCCACACCCTGAAGCATTGTGAGCACAGACCTCCGACTCCAGTTGTGATATATCACCACCTTATGCACATCAGTGTCAGCCACAGACAACTGCTCCTGAGCCCCAGCACAGCAAAGACATTCATCATAATGACACCACACACACATTCTGCTACATGACCACACTCAAAGAAAGACACAGAAACAGTGACAGACACACTGTTACAGTCAGTGACGCGTGACCACCACTTCATCCCAAATCACACATAGAAATATCAGCAACAACACTCATCACATAAATTACGAGAGAGACTATGGCCACTCAATGTGTTAACATCATTTTAAGATGTTTTGCACATTGAGACTCAAAATGTTCCTCTGGGGAGAGATAAACCTACCAACACCAAATCTGCCTTTTCCGCTCCTTCATTTTCTCCTAATCTCCACATCAGACAAATCCCAGCAGCCGTCTGTCCAGGGAGTCCTCGGCTGTCAAACTATCACATCCCTTCACACCTCTGCTCCTCCCAGCCTGCACATGTCAATTCTCACCCTGCTGTCCTCTGTTCTCCTTCATTTGACACTTCCAGGATTAGTCACACATATTTGCATCATCATTTCCAATACCACCAAAAACGATCACCACCTCGCCTGGCTTTTACGCCACGTATGAGATGTGTTGGTGTGGCCTCTGTGAAATCTTGGAACTACTTGATAATTCTGCCTATAATAGAGAGTACTTTGATTAGGTAAAGTATTCTACAGGGTAATGACATCCAGGGAAATGTTTCACGGGCGTATTACCTGCGTGCAACCTGTGCTTTTAGACGAAAAGTGGCACAGATTATGGTTCGTTGCTGGTGACTGAATTTCAGTCCATTTTAGAATGAAATGAAATGTGTTCATGGATCTGCATGAAAGACAAGATAGCAGACACGCACAAACACTCACACAAACACACAAATACACCTACACACACTGACCGGCATGTTTTGGACTTTGGACCTCAGTTATATCTGTAATACAGCAAAATATTTTTATCTCAAGAACTGAACGTATTTGTGCTGATCCACCCTTTAATGTTCACTTCCTAAGGAACGCAATGTATATTTTGGGGGGATGACGTAGCACTAACAACACAAATTTTATTATATTATTTTTCTGAAAACAAAATGCATTTGTTTAGATTGAACCAAAACTCGATCAAATATAAAGTAAAAAAAAAACATTTTATATTGAAGTATTTCACTTCTATGTTAGAACACAGTAAATTTGGTAGTTTTGCTAAGAAAATAGATAATGTCTATACTGCCTTTGTCACCCATTACCCTCAATGCTGCTACTTAATAATGAAAAATAGTTTAGGGGCCACTAAAAATGGTCTTGCGGGCCGGATCTGGCCCCCGGGCCTTGACTTTGACACCCATGCATTAAAGGGTAAGTATCTCAAGTGATGACGTCTCTCTTCTTACGCACACCGATACACGGCATTTAAAAAGCATTTGTCTCCTTCCATTCAATCTGGAGGAACTCGAAAATAAACCGGAGTACAGGTGTGAGAGACTGCTGCCTGTTTCTCCTTTCCCGGCATCACACACACACAAACACTCTAATACGCTCATCAATACGAGCTGAAGAATCCTGAACACTAACTCCAAGACACAGAACTGTTTCCTCAATGGCTTCAATTTAGATCCAAATATCTTCTGCTGGCAAAACAAAGCATTTCATTGTGCGTCTAATGCAGATACTACATGGTCCCTGACATCTTCCAGCTGCTCTCTTGTACATCCAGGCAATAATATATCACATGGGAAGCACACGTAGTTGGCGTTCAGCTGTTGTGCTCTAGGCTCTCGGGCCTGGACTTAGTATTGATTGCTGTTTGGGAAAAAAAAGAAGTAGGAGGAAGCGTGGGGATTGGGTCCATATAAGACTCTTCATAGATGTGTGCCTTATATGCCTTTAGGGAATAGCATGTAAGTGGCTGTGTAAACTACAAACTGGCAACGGATGCAGTGTTCTTGTCAAAGTTAGCGGCTCCGGTCTTCCAATTTGCTTCTTGTGGCGCATTTGGACGATTAAGAATATCTCGACTGTCTGGACTACGGAATTGATCGCCTCTAAAGCATGTCTTTTCTGTGACTGAATGTGTGAGTCCCAAGAGTAGAGTGGTGAGAGGTCACATTTTTTCTCAGAGAAACGGGAGTAGGAGTGGAAAGAAAAGGGCATTGGTCCTGCTGCTTCATTCACAACCTCTCACATTGTTCCTTTTCATGGCTGACACGATTCGGAGAAATGACAGCAAGTTTCACTGAGTTCATGCAAATTCATGATATGACACTTTGAGCGAGTCACATGACCAGCACAGTAAATTAATACTCAGTTGACTTGCTTCATCTTGGAAGAATATTATTAAAATCAATTCCATGTTTTCTTGAATAGCACTAAATCACAAGAGGACTTTTCAAGACCGTTGAATTTGCCAACACAGATTAGAAAATCAATATTTCAACGCAAGAAATGCAACGATAAAAACACAGAGACTGCTTAGACTGCTGCCCCCGCGACCCAGTAATGGATGAAGCAGAAGAAATGGAAAAACACATAGAGCCATTGGTCCATAAGGAGCAGATGATCAATGCCCATAAATTATGATAAATGTCCATAAATTATGAATAATGTCCATAAATTATGAATAATGTCCATAAATGTTGAATATACGATTAAATCAAAGCAATATTGATTATAGAAGTGTGAAAAAGCATGTAGCAGCAATGGTTTATTCATCTTGAACTCCTAATATCAATATGATTACAGTAATACCATATATTTTTATATATCAGTAGTAATATAGAGGTATGTTCACGTCTCTGCAACCCTCTCTACCTCACTGTCCGCCTCCTTACCGCCCACTTGGGAATAAAAAAGAGGTCATCGTGGCATGTACGCTCGTGTATGGTGATTTCACAGTTCAGATGTAATGTGAAATGACGGCTGGAGTAAATGAGGACTCCACAGGTTACACTGGAAATCTAGAGGAAACAATCTGAATTGTGGCTTTAGACTTCAGATTAGATATTACTTCTACAAATCGCAGGTATAGAATCATATAAAGAAATAAACCAAAGTCTTGTCAGGAAGACTGGAGACATGTTAACTCATGACTCATGAGACCAGTGCTGTGCTTGTGCTTGTCATATGATACAACTTGGACATGTGACCGAGCAGGAACTTCACATTATGGAGCATCTCTATTGGACATTATTCCTTGTTTTTGTCTAGATATATGGGACAACACGTGTATGATGATGCAATTCTCTCATGCCAGGATTCCTGAAAGAATACGGGGCTAAATAATGCAAACGGATTGTATTAGGAAATAATAGCCAGTCTATCTGTGCAAAACATAGAAAACTTTCTTTCAATAGGAGTTTGTCATAAGAACAAGATAACAGGCTTAGTAGCTCACTCATTTTTACATGAGCACATAGCAGACAACAACACACAACAAAGCCTGGGCAACAGAACGAGAACTAGGGCGCGAATAGCCTACATTTTCATATTTAACAAGGCACAACACCAGACATCAGCCACATGGTTCTGTGAGCAGAGAGGACAGAAGTGGGACATGCTCTGTGGAGGAGAGGGAGGAACACATGACCATGAAACCCTCTCTTTGTCTCAGTTGGAAAATATCCCGTGTTTAAATGAATTAGCTCAAATCCAATTGGAACATGCAACTCCTCCATGCATTCCTGGGCACTTTCACAGAATCCCTTGTGTCACACGAGTGTCCAAAGTGTGGAGATTAGCACGCGATGAGGGCTGCAAATGCCTCTGAAGGAGTTTTAAAGCCCACTCATGTGAGTCCGGATCGCTCCAGTCTCCCCACCACCCCCCTGCGCGTATTGACCCATGCAAGGGGTGACGTTAAGAGTTTACAGGGTCTCTCCATCTCACACTGTGGACTTCCTACAGTCCAAAAAGAAAAAAAGGAAAAGAAAAAAAACAGGGAAGCGAGGAAAGGGCGGCTGCTGCAAAGTGCAAAGCCAAGGCAACTTCCAATCCTCTCTAGTGTGCGTAAAAGGCGATGCCAGGATTACACTAAACGCTATACTTGACTTGACGAGGTGGTCCGCGTTTTTGCAGCCACTGGACAGAGCATGCGGGATGATGAAGGCACGGTTTATATGCACGCAACTATAGCATTAATTCTCCGTAATGGCGCTCATTCATCACCATCCTGTCTGCAGCTTGTAACAGCCCTGGGCACTCCTGCAATCTCCATGCCGCTTATCAACGCATTTAAGGGGGAAAAAAGCAAAGAAAAAAAAGCAAGACAAACTAAAAAAAAAGCCGCTGGTAACATTCAGTCATGGACCACAGCGCTTGTTTTGACCTCGATTCTAATCTCCTGTATGGCTTCTTCTGGCGCAAAGCGACATTTCCACATCGGACAGCCGCGTTCCAGGACAGCATGCACTCACACAAACACAGAGAGAGAGAGAGAGAAGAGAGAAAAGAGAAAATAAATCCAACTCACATTCTGTCTCCGGGAACAAGCAGGCGGCTCTCCACCATCATATCGGGCAGAAAATCCAGACTGTAAGATGAAGTCATGTTGCCTGCTTGCCTGCCTGCTTGCCTGCCTGCTTGCCTGCCTGCCTGCCCTGTGTATGTGTGTATCTGTGTGTGTGTGTGTGTGTGTGTGTATGTGTGTACGCGTGGGGAGAAGTGTGTATAGGAGAAGCAGAGAGAGAGAGAGAGAGAAAGCGCGCACGCGTTGGTCTCCACCGCTGTCTGGCGAATACACAGGCGCGTCTCTCTCACTCAAGACTGCGCACACGGTCTCGGAGACGGAGAGGGACAGGTGCACCGAGCAGAGGCCTCCCCAAAGGCAGTGTGTGTGTCTGTGTGTGTGTGTAGCCAGCCTGCACACACTCTGTCCACATCCAGCAGTTGTCACATTCTCCACTCCCCGTGCGCCCCCATTCGCGTTCTCTATTCTCTGCGCGCTGGTTGGTGGTGTTACGCCCGGTCCCGTCTGCAAATCCGCTCTGCAACAGCGCGACGCACGAACTGTGGGAGAGAACCAAGCCAAGCCAGGTGGTGTGCGGGAGGCGTGGCCCATAACGCTGCAGCTGATCTTTTAACTGTTGGGTCTCCTCTGCTCTCTGTTGTGTGCAGCTATAAGCGTCTGTCTGTGGATAAGTGCTGAATGAGTGCTACAATAAGGCGCTCCAATGAGGGCATATGTATACACCCACCGTAATGTCAGTCTTATCAGAATCAGAATCCTTTTTATTGCCATGTGAGTAACAGGAAGTCACAAACAAGGAGATTGCTTTGGCTCTCGGTGCAAACAAGTTAAAGCAGAATAAAAACAAGGCATGTATTAATAAAAGTCTACATAAACGTCTTCAGTATACAAAGAAATTATATCTAGGTTCTGTGAGTGAGAATATAGTAATAGAATAGTTTGTTTATCTGTGCAAACAACTGAAGGGTCTTTTTAATGTGCTGTGGTTATGTATGATTTTAATGCCTGGTGCTGTGATTGTTTTTCTATCTTGTTTTGTGAAGCGCTTTGGGTTGCCTTGTGTATTAACTGTTCTATACAAATACACTTGCCTTGAGAAGTCTCCTTCATAGGTATTTGCATATGAAGAGTTCATATGCAAAAACAGATATCTCCAGTTTGAATTGTTGTCCAAATATTGTGTTCCTCGTGTTACAATTTTCTAAATGTTCTGTTAATGGCAGTACACTTGAAAGAATTCGCTCGAGAAGGGGTGAAACTTTATATGTATGGCAGTAAAATAGATCTGGCTTTTCACAGAACTACTTGAAAGAGGACATTGTAAGCTTTTCTGATATGTTTCAATGGCACTTACCTGTTTCTGCATATAAACTATTCATATATAGTCAAAGTTAGACGATATGACCTATGAACAGATACTACTTGAATGTTTGATCTTACAGAGACGTGTTGGCCTTGAAATACTCTCCTCACCAACAACATTTTTAGACTGTCATGTGAGTTACAGCCAAAGGTCTGGACAAATTTGGAGCAGTGCATTTCACACGGGGGTAACTGAGTAATAATGAAGCTGCTGATGATTATATGCAGAATTGCTGAGTCGGGATAGAGTTAATTGTGTGGACCCATATGAATCCCGGTGGAGCCGGAGTGGGCTTGAATGCAACACAGTGTTGCCTCTGTTGCCCCACTTCCTCCTCCTCTGAAGACGAAGAAGAGGCAGGGCTCTCCAGTAAAATAATGAGCCTCTCTTAGACAGAGAGATAGCTCTCTGGGGGGAGACAAGGAGTATGTGGGTCAATGGGGAAAAATGTGCTCAGTATGCACACGTAGAACAGGATAAGTGTATGCCGTGGGTGGGACTTGACCAGCCTCATGTTTACTTGCACAGGCTGAGGTCAGTGCGAATGCGAAAGGCTGATCCAACATCAAAGCCTCGGGGTGAGCACTGTCTCAGGAGTGGGAATAGCCAGCCATGTTCCACAGTGCACTTGAACCCTCGCAGAAGAATTGAGGTGAGGGCAGTTATATGGGGTGGATGGAAATGAGGCAGGAGTGACCACTTCAAGGGAACGAGGCACCTTTATAATTAGTTTAATTCTGTCATAAAAAAAAACAGAATGTGTTTGTAAACTGCTTCGTGTAAGAAGTAAGAGTTGCACAACAACTGCGTTTGAGAAGCTCGTAATAAACTTTATTTATTCAGTTACTATAATTTGCTTTCACTGTGTTCATTATTTTGTGTTTGGAATAGATGCCCTTCTGATATCTCTGTGAGTTTGGGGCCATGCAGTGCAAATGTCTGTCACGTTGTGGGAAGAATGTAGAACAGATGATGAAATATACCATCAAAGTTAATCAAACATGACTACGTTCAGATCGTTGTTGATTGTTTTAAACGAAAAATAACTTTTGGGTTAAGTGTGCAGTGTATGAATGCTATGGTCCTATCATTCATGTTTGTGCACAGTGCTCAAGAGAATGAGCTGTGGGACGACAAAATGATCTCTTAATCTTAATAAAGTTTGTATGTGTTTCATTGTTTATATTTTATGAATGGGAGAGTTTGTATTAATGAACAGCTGCTGTAAAGATACCGGAATAAGCTCAAGGCTAGTTTTCCGTCGTAGTCTCATTGTACGCCTCATTCTTTAGTGCTGGGACGCCATAATCACTGTTATACAATGTCGTCTAATTATGTTGAAAATATTGTTAGTAATTAGTTGGTTTCAGTTCCCTGTCTCATCCATAGACCGTAAGGTGCGGACCTAACGAGTTCTGAGGTCACTCATAGTGTTTTCTTTATCGAAGTGGATTAGAGCTAACTTTAACAAGCTCCATGACCGGGAATCTGGAGTCAAATTCAGGGATGGCAACGACCTAGCAACCAAAGAGCCAATCAGGAGCTCTTGCTGCTTGAACTACCTGCTAGCTTAAGCCACATTTAGGAACAGCTGGTTAGTTGTTGGGGATCATTTTTGGAACAAACGTGTACAGAGTAACAGGAGTTTACTTTTCAAAGTAAGTGAATGGAAGCCAAAGCCAAAGCTCAAAAATACAGTATATGACATTTCAGTTTTATTTATCACTCATCACCCCCAATGCAGAACATTCTAAAACTCAAGAAGAACAGAGCGGATACAGATAAGTTTTGATAAGGATAATAAGGGTTAGCAGTACTCAATAACATCCAATTTCAAGAATGCATGTAATAAGCACAATGCCTTGCTGATGTGCTTTTTAGTATTAGTAGTATTATTATTAGTAGTATATGAC
>JAPMNZ010917636.1:0-24377 GCA_029875035.1 Pomatoschistus microps
GTATCCATGCGCTACCTAAAGGACACATTTAGATGTATCTCAACTGAGAAAAAAAAAAAAAAACATGCCATGAAATTTCAGGCATTAGCAGCCCTGTCATGTATGTAGCCCTCTGTGTCATGTATGTAGCCCTCTGCCTTGCTAACCCAAAATGTCTAAATTTCAGTCCCATCAATATAAGCTTGCAGCAATTTTATTTTGTTCAAAATAATTGACCATATGACCATGTATTATCATGTAAAGTAAGTATTTTTCATATTAGTCCTTCTCCTTGGCATACTCACAAGATCATTCAGCTCAGTGAAGTGTGCTTCAATATGGACATGTCATTCCTAATTTTAATGAGCTTCAAAAGTGACAATGAGCTTTAAGCTTTAAAATTCTTCCTGCTTTAAAATGAGCTTTAAAAGTGAAACCAAATGGCCCTCTTACAAGCAAATGTTGGCACCCTGTTGTACTGATTGATATAAATATAGAGATTCTCACTGTATAAACTAAGCCACATTGTAAGCCTGTATTTCCGTATGCCACGACCAACACAAACATTTAAAATACAAATGTAACAGGAACTAACCAGCAGAGCCTTGAGCATCCTCTCATTTGGATGTGAAGCAAAGCCACACGCATACAGAAAACGTTCCTGCAGAACAAAAGCTTTGGCGTCTGTGAAGTTCAGAAACTCCAGCATGGCATCCAGAGAGGCGTGTGTCTGGGAGGACGTCACGGCATCGACTACCTGCGGTCTGGGCGGGGAAAGAACATGAGACAATATACTACTAATAATAATAAGACTCATGAGAAGGAAGCTTTAATGTGGAGGCACTCACAGGGCTGTCTTGCTGGCACTCTTGAGCACTTTGAGGATCTCGTCCTTGGATGCCTTTCGAATGCTCTGGATCAGGGCCAGAAAGCTGCGTGGAGCTGAGACTTTAGACAGGCTGTGCGGCTCCAGAAGACTCTGGAGGGACTGCCAGTGCTCAAACAGCTGGAGGCACAACACCTCTCTCATTGTTTTCATATTGTAATATCAATGCAAATAACAAGAGGCAATCAAGCACTTTATACGTTTTAAGTGAATGTTGAACGTACTTTTATTCAAATGCAATTGGTTGCGTTCCTGTGGCAAGTTACCCTTTGTCAGTACACATCAAGCATGGTCTAATCATGATGATATTTATAGTATAATTATTATACAGCAGATTTGTGAATCTAATTACTAACAAATAATGATCTGGGGAAAATATTTGCACATTTTATTTCAGAATTCACTTCAGAGTTGTTTTTGCACCTGCCCACCGATTGAAGCAGATGTTTAGTATATGAACTATTCTGCTATTGAGCCAGTGATTGCTTTTTTGATACAAATATGAAAAATATGATCAGATTATCATTTCTGTTGTCATAAGTGATTGTAATATGATGACATATCACCCTGTTGCTCATTGGCAATAACTCCTGTGATGTAGTTTGTAAGTAAATTATCCCCAAAACGTGAGTTTTGTTACAGTGATGTCGTCATACAACATTTTTGTTTGTTTTGATTTTACCTGTTTAAAAAAAAAATCATAAATCGCTGCTGCATGTTATATAACAGGTAAAACTGGTGCTCAGTATTGTATGGGCCTGAGATCTGAACTCTATTAAAGGTAGAAATAAAGAAGAAATTACAAAACTTTCCCCATGCACTATACAAAAACTATACATATAGTAGTAGTAGTCGTAGTAGTAATAGATGGAGCCCAAATAGAATTGGGCACTTACCGTTGGACAGCCCTTGCACTGGGATTTGACCTTCTCAGCTATGATACCAACAGCTGCAAGTTTGGCATCAATGGTTTTCACAACACTCGTCACATCTTTTCCAGCGGCCTCGAGCGGTCCCGCCTCTGTTCCCATCAGACTGAACGTTTGTCTGAAAGCATACGAATCATGTTTAAAGTCTTTAAAGCCGTTTGAAATCGTTCACTGATTTAGTTACCTGGACACGACTTTAGCACCAGTGGATTTGTGGGAATTTACAGACAGGCTGTGCACTTCTTCTGCCGCAACCGAGCGAAGAAACCCGTCCTCAATGGTGAAACTTGTAACAGAACTGGCCTTCTTACTCACCCCCAGCACCTAGTCAATAGCAGTATAATGCTTTTATACTGTAAGAATGCTGTGTGTGTCTGTGTGTGTGTGTTGTACGTACAGTATATTTATTTATATGTTTTTGATTTCTACTGCATTATATTGTTATAGCAGTATATTGTGTGGCCTGTATTTTGCTTCATCCAACCCTTTTTCTAACCATTTACTTATTTGTCTGTTATATTGATATATGTGAAAATATGTGTAAAATAGATAATTTAATTAGGAAAAAAAAAACAACTCACTTTACTCGGAGTGGTGAATCCCGTCTCTGGAGTCTTGCATGAGTCCAGGATTTTGGTTCTTATCACTTGGTTTTTCTCTGCTTTGTACAGAACAGTGCATCTTCCGGACACATCATTCTGTAATCGTTCAGAATATCATATATCTTAACCACACTAGATGATAGTTTAGTAGTTTAAATAAGATCATATAGCATGACTTTCTTACCTCTATAACTTTCCCAGTGTGAAGCTGCACTTGGAGTAAGCTAGCCACGCCGCGCTTTATATTCTTGATAATAGCAGGTTCAGCCCAGTAAGAGTAGAATGCCTTTGTCTACGAGCAAAAATATACAGTAGGAATGAGGAGCACAAAGCACAAGATGAATGAACAATGTCTCTATGATAAAATAAAATAAAATCTCTAACTCTAGCATAAAAAGAGTTAGTACTTGTGCGTGGAGTAATAAGAAAAGAAGTCTATATTCTCTAACTTTAGCATGATGAAGAAACAAGACTTCAGCACGAAAACCCTTGACGTTTAGCAGAATATAAACAGCGGTCAATCATTTACACTAAAAGCTGGGTACCTGATGCTTTTGTTATCATTTAGAATATGCATTGTCTTTGTCTGGACTCTGACCTTTATGAGTTGGACTTAGGACAAACACAAAACATATTGTTCAAGAGATCTATCTTAAAAGTCAGGGTGAACGTCGGTCATATCAATACTGTTTGGATTAGTGCGTCTTTGAAATGACACACATTAAACTCATAATTCTGTCTGAAAATCCAATAATTAAAACCTGGAGGCCAATTTGCGCTGCCTGCGTCTCGTTTTTCCGACATTGGCCCGAACATAAAGAGTCTTATTAAAGTTTTACTCTGTGAACAAATCAGACCACAACATGGGCTGTTGTGGTCTTAATTTATCTTATTAAATAACATGTTGTCTTTTACATAGCTGTAAGACAGGGCCCTGTGAGTCACTGTGGAACACTTTGGGCTGAGAGCTGATTGACTGAGTGAGGGAGGTACTCTCTTTTTCCACTTTTCAGTCTTAAAAGGCTGATCTAAAGATGTGACGGAGGCTAAACTGTTTTAGTGCCTGGAACTAGTTACATGACTTTTGTCATCATTCACTTTGATGTGGTTTTAAAGTTAGATACCCCATCTTTAAACTGTACATCAATCCATGTTATATATCATTATTATCATTATGTGATATATTATCACAGGTGTTTACATCATTCTACAACTTCTCTTCAACACTATGTGATTTATTCGCAGCAGCCAACCACAATATCAAATAGGGCCACCGTAAATAGATTGTGCAGTGCTACTTTGTATATTTTCCTTCCTCAGCTGTCAGCATTATAAATAAATGAACAACACCCGGGAGGTATATTATTTCACACAAACTTTTAGTCAGTAGCTGCACCATGCTTGAATGATAAGACTCTACATAAAAATGACATGAAAATTCCTCAAAGTTTAACTCTGATCCAATAAAACTCTAAAACTCTCCAAAACGAGCCCCACTGACCATCAGGATTCAGACAACCTCAGCACAATATAAAACCTGATAGAAATACTACTACAACAGTAATGTAAGTACTGTACTGTACTGTGAGTCCTTCAGCTCTGCATACATAATGTACATAATGCACCATCCAACAAGAGCAGACTGTTTTTTTCCTTACCTTTCCATGTTTCAGGTGCAACAGAAATGGTTTTGTCAGAGCTGAAAATGAGCGCTTCCCAAAGAGACTCTCAGCTGTGGACCCTTCAATGATGTTGTTCTTGGTGGAACTTTGGGACACATGCTCCACTCGAACATTTGAAATCTGCCCAAAAGAAAGTTTAATGCCAAACCATATCAGTTTAAACAGATGGAAGGCAGGTTAGTCATGTGCTGATAAAATCACATACTGCTAACTGTATGAGCTGATTGTCCTGGCTGCTGGGGTCTCTCCACACCAGATGTAAGTGGACGTCTGAGGAGAGTCTGTAGCCAGAGCTGCTCCGCGGGGACCCCCGGGCCCTGTCCACTCGCACCTCTGTGCTGTAGCGCCATTTATACAGCTGGTTATTATGGAGCCGAGGGCCAATGCCAGCACCTGGAGAAACAAAATCAGTGAGTTCCTATTGTGAGAAAACACATTATATGTTTGGTGAGTGGATAATAAATAAACAAGCAACAACATGTGGGGGTCACGTTGGGCCTATTCTAGAACTCTCCAACAAACGTGTGTAACATGTAAGTGGCATATGACCTGGGTGTGTCCACAGATAAAGGGTGCACTAATGACTGGGTTTCAAATAGTGAAGATAGAGTGACGTGTCACTGTGGCTGTGATTTCATCAACATCCAATCCAATAGTTTAATGTCAATTAAATTTTTCTTAATAAGACAAATATAATTTTAGTCATGCCTAGCTTATGTGGCAACTAAAGTCGTTTACACACAGTATATGTAGTAGAAGTATATTTTCATGGGACATTGCAGAGGGCTATTTACCATTTAATAGAAACAACTATTTGATTCAAAACCTAAAGAATGACGTCTGTATAAGCCGAATGGCGCCATTTGTAGTAATAAATCTATTGAACAGAAAACAGTTTGTGGAAGTATCATCACAGAGCCTGGGGAGTCATTTGGCCCCTGGGCCCTGAACTCACCTGTCGCAGCTGCAGAGAGCGCGCAGAGCAAAACCATCCGAGCGAACATGATGCGTCCCCGGTGAGGCCGTGAAAACCCGGTCAAAGAGCTCCGGTCTGTGGCTCTGAAGGGCCGAACACAGGGGGAACAACAGCCGCTTTTGACAGGAGGGCAGACTCCAAACTCCACGCACAAGTACTAAGTACGAGATAATGGCAAATGATTAACCACAGCAGCACAGATTTGTCAGGAACCTTTGATTGAGTCGGACAGGAGCCCTTTAAATGCGGGGCTAAACCACGTGGTTGTCTCATCAGTGATACAGGATTAACACGTTTTGATTGAATTAATCAAGAGATGTGGCTCCAGCGGGAACGTGCCATTTATTAGAACAGAAAACTGAGGAAGAAAAAAGCTATGAAGGATTACCGTGTGTTAGCGCATCCCCCTCTGTGCCCTCTCCTGAGAACAGCAGCTGCTCTGTGGCTGTGGCTGTGGCTGGAGCTGCCCTTGGCCACACATGAGGAGCCTGCGGGGTGTGTGGATCCAGAAGGCCGGTATGAGCTGCTCTGACACCAAGGCAGAGCACTCACTCTTTCAATGTCTCAATAAGAAAAGACATGTCGTCCACACTTTAATGACATACATTATTGGTTTCTTAACTTGATGAAAAGTTACTCAACATCTTGTTTCAAGGAACATTTTGAGGACTCCTCTGAAACATATAGGTTCTTCCATCATACTAATGAAATTCTCTATAATATATTTTGACACATTCAGTAGTTTCCAGTAGAACTGTCCATCATCATTTATGACAGACATAATATAGTCCGTTTGTAGCAGAAAACATCGCAGTGATTGAAATGTGATCATATTTTATCTTTATTTTTCAGTGCAATCACAAACAAAACGTGGCTATTGCCTTCTGAATTAAGGATCATCCTGACAACCTTCATTTCATTTTAATGAATCATTAATACCACACCACATTATGAAGAGTCAGATGGAATCACATGGCATAAAAGAACACCATGTCCATTCTTATTCAAACTAATGGCTATGATATAACGTAACTGACGACGTTACGCTTCATTTGGATGTGAAATCCAGATCCTGTCAAGCCTCTAAATCTAAGCAGGATCTGGTTAGTACTGTGATGAAATATCTTTGTGAACCACAGCGGGACGGCTGTTACTTCACCCACATTGCCAAGAATGGGTCTGAAATGTAAAAATGGTCGGAGGGGCCGATGGCACATACTGGTCGACTCCCTTCTGCCAGTATGACCCAGGGTAGCTGTGGCTACAGTAGGTGTTTATCAGAGTGAAAGAACAACATGATAACAACGATAAAACAAAAATATAGACCCATTAACAAAGATGCACATTTATTGACTCACATATTTACAGCTGCTCACAATCATATTTATATGCATGAAAACAAAATAAATTGAAAACACTGCATTGCACAAACTGGTGATAAGAAGGATCCAGGACAAAAATGAATCATCCTAAATGGGCAAAAGCCATTGATGCTGTATGTCTGATTTGTCTTTCGAAAGCTGGTGGTAAAAGAACTGAAGCAAACATGGCTCCAGATGTGCCATTGTCTCAAACTGTGGCTTCTGCATATTGACAAATGTCAATGATATAGAAATGTACAGAGCCAACCCTTTTGGTTTGTGACGTCAGAGTACACATTGAAATACATCCATGTAGTTTTCCACATGAAAATAATGAAAGTATACATCTTTAGTTAAGGGTAACAGTGACATTAATAAACACAAGTGAAAACTGTGCAAATATAACCGCAGTTACTGAAGCGACCATGGGGAAAATACTCATGAAAGCTTTAAAACGGCTCCCTCCAGTGACGGCCTGTAGAACTATCAATGAACTAGGACTGGTCGTAAAGTGCATTTATTCATTCATTATTTAGAATATGTAATACATTATAATAATGCACATCTGTTGACATTTTTTATCTAATCTATTGTTTTGCAATATGTTACTTAATTTTAAATATATGTATAAAGAACTATTTCTTTAAAACACTAGTCCTGTTGGGATAGACCCAAGGCATGCAGTGCGTCGTTAGGCCCACTATATCTGTGTACACAACCCTCACATGCAGTCAGCAAAACTGCAATTGTGTCAACAAAAACATATTTAAACATCATAACAAAATCAAGTAAAAATAAAGAATGTATCATTTGAGCAATGTAATCCCTTCAGTTAGACAGCACAACTCTGAATAAGGGGAGGGGGTATGGCACAAGACAGATTCTATAATGATCATTACAATGATCATCAATAAACCACAAGTGCAGATGAGCATTATCCACGTTAGATCAGAGAGAAGCCTCTCTCCAGGTTGGCAGCAGTCATCTCACTATTGTTGATTTATTACACTATATTGCCCACCCTGACTTTTAATATCTTTGTTGACAAAAACCCTAAATAGAGGTGTACCTGTAAACATGGCTGTGTTTGAGACTTTCTGTCTCTTAAGTCCTTCTTTGCAAACTGAAGTGTCCTGTGAAGAGACAAAACTAGGGATTAAAACAACAAATGGAAAACGAAGATTTCTCGAGTACGGACCTCGTACATCCTTCATGCCTTTGATGTCTTCTGCTCCACTGTCGTCTCAGGTAAACAAACTTGAAAAACAAACAAACAATAAAAATGTATACACATTATTTAAACCTGAATTGTGTAACTTACCAACTTTCCCTGACAGCCTCAATGTCACTGACCAGGTTTTGTGCTAAACAGATCCCAAATATCTGCATGAAAAATACAGATACTCAAAGTCAAGTTATTCACATATAGAGAGGAATGTAATAATCCCTGCACTTTAGTATTCATATGTTAATCACGTATTAGATTCATCATGTATTGGGCACTGACCTGCAATAATGCAATTCCAATGAATATCCCTGCTACCACGGTCAAGTTATCCTGAAGCCACTTCTCAAACTGAGGCACGCAGCCTTTGATGTAGATGAAGGTCCTCTGCTCTGCGTCCTGCGCACATCCACAAAGTCGTTATGAGAGGACCAAGAGTGAAGCTCTTGGTTCAAACGAAACCAACTCTGGTGACAGCACCAAACAACAGAACTCTGCTCCAGATTGAATGTAAAGGAGACTTTCCTTGTTAAATCAATGACACTAAAAATACATCCATTTGCATTAATTTAATTTAATCTTTGGTTTTGGCTTCCAGATTCATGGAATCATTTCCCTTCAGAAAATCAATTTGCCAATCACGATGGCAATAACGCTTTTTCCCCATCATCCTGAGACCCAATAATTATGTTTCAAACCTATATTTTCACATAAAACACAATGAAAAAGAAACACACTTCTCAGATCATAAAGAAAATGGGCAAATAAGAAGGTACAGCCCAAGTCAAATGAACGAGGACTCAGCGCACACATTTTAATGATCAGCTGAATTGGAATAGTCTTTATCAATTGTTTTGATGAAATGTGTAAACTTGTACAAGGTCAGGTACAAAGGACCATGCCAAACAAGCAGAGCCATGTTTCCTCCAGTAGAAAACAAGTAGAAAACAACATGAATGTGTCCTGACTTTAGAGGCTGGGGGTGGGTCTCAGGGCTGTGCATTGCTGCAGCATGAGTAATAACACAGCTCTGATGGGGAGCCAGCAGCTGGAGTCACAGACTGGGCTCTTCATAAACTTCAGGGTCACAGAACTGGGCACCATGTGACCTTAGCATAAGAAGCTTGAAATCTTGTGTCATGTTACTTTAGAAAAGTAATTAGATAACTTCTATTACGTCATCAGGCACAACCACGGTATGCCTCATCGCCATTTCCTTCAGAGTTTATCAGGTTGTAGTAGATTGGGGCCTGTGGCCTGTTGGTCCCCTGTGTGAAGCTGCTGGATATTGGCAGGAACTGGAACAGGCTGTTGTATACAGCAGTCCATAGCAACCCAAACATGCTCAATGGGTGACATGCACTGTGAGTATGAAGAACTGAGATGTTTTCTGATACATTTTGTACAGAGCCTTGCATCACGGAGACTTGAGATTTCATGACACTTTTAAGCAACTGTGGTTAAAGCTGAATCCATCATTATAGCTGGGACATGACGGTCTTTATTTGTTTAAATTCGATTGAGAAAAATGAAGAGAAACCATGCCTCTGGATCAGCACCAATCATGCCTGCTGTAAGCTGCTGAGAAATTGACTATATTGTGGTCCTCTTTTGCATGAACATGATTTGGAACAATTTGGATTACACATATCAATTAGGACTGAATTGAATTGCAGAATTTGAACACTAAAGCTGAAACGTGTGATTGAAAGACACGTCATAGAAGAATTCACGACTCGACACAAGAAATGCTGCCTGAATAAAACATAACAAGCAATATCTGAAAAGAACCAAATCAATGGCTTCATACTCAGCGGACATCGCTCCTATTGAGCGAGTTTGGGATACTCTGGATTGTCATATGCAACAGTGTGTTCACGGTTGGCACAGGAGAGTGCTGAATGGAGTTTTAATGTTAACCTTAAAAACAGACAGCTTTTAACCAGACAACAAACAAACAAACCAACAGTTACAGGGTGAGAATTAATAGTTTACTTTTCAATGTAAGTGAGCGGGAGCTGAAGCAAGTTGGAGCAAAACTTCCCCGATGAGACTCTGCTTCATAGAGCCCACAGGTTGGCATTGTCCATGTCTCTTTAAGTCTTTAATATGAGCTGAATGTATGAATCTTATTTCTGTTTTGTATAAAAAGGTCACTTGTGGATTACTCCCAATGTTGAAGCAGTTACTTTATGAACAGTGTATACATTTGTGTAGCATCTTTTTATACCATAAAACAATTTAGCAAGTTTGAATTTGGAAACATTTTAGTTTTAGAGCAAACTTACCGTTTTCGCTCGAACATCATATCCACACTGAGTATTGATGACATCTTCCTGCATAGAAAATACAATTAGGTATTAAAAAATATAACAATGTTTGAAAATTAGTAATCATTAAATAACTCTTGGAAGATTATTGCCCTGTTTTTCATGCAGTATTAAACAAGTAACAGAGAGTGTGTCTAATAGTAGTTTCATTCTAGATGTATACAAAATATACAGATATTTTAGTCAAATAGTACAAGCGTAACATGAACAAACAACATAGAGGCGCAAACCTTTTTAAAAACTCCCGGATGAGATAATTTTCTTGGGTCAATTTTATTACGTGAACTGTTGCAGGTACTTGAAGCTTCGGACATTGTTCTTGTAGTTTCCTTATAACATGTGTTTTTTCTGTTAATACAGCCCTCAGCAAAACCATCTCGCCATGACCATATTCACTGTCATTAAAGTCCAAGTTACATAAAAGTCTAATATAAAATACTGTTTAATGTTTTCAATGGCAGGAAAAAAGGGAAAAAGAACATTTGTCTTAAAAAGGTTTAAAAAGGAGGATTTTCTTCTTCCGGGTGGATCATTCTGATGATACGTGCTCGTCAAATAAGACCAGAGTTTTGTTAAAAAAGTTAAGAGGGCGATTCTTTCCTAAAACAAGTTAAGAGGGCGATTCTTTCCTAAAACTTGGGGAAATCCTCCTATACACCTTTAACTGTGGTTTGCATCCCCACAAACCTGACTCGTACTTGTCCCGGAAAGATGGCCTCCTGTTTCTGTTTCCATGTAAAGAAACAGTTGCTTTTGGTTGTCATCTTCCACAAAACACTTTCGCTATTTATTTCAACAGAGAAAGTTCCATAGTGTAGTTTTAACTTTCTATTTCCAAGCAATCAAGCAGGCTTATTGTTCTTAAAACAAGCAAGCAGTGAAAAGATGACCTCATCAGAAAAATGTCAAGTTCAAGCTTTTTGTGACTGACGCAGCTGTTTTTGCTAGTTTGTCATTTTTGTTCTTCCACTGGGATGTGCAGTTATGCCGTTTTAATGTCCACTTGGGAGCACCCTCAAACATTCCAGAGACAGAGAAACCTCCCAAACGTCTTAAGCAACTTCTTAATAAGTGGACAGTTAGGACTGAACAGAGAAAAACTGCATGTGGCATACCGCTGGATCTTTGGTGCAGCAGGAAAAAGGAACGCCACACTTCTCCCGACTCGGGTTTGAATCCGTGCAGTTGAAATAAATGTTCAAGTTCCAGTCGTCAGCCCCAAATGCTCCGCAACACTCCCACTAGCAAAATGAAACACACAACACATCCATTAATTAAGATAGTAGAAAAAACCCTGTATATTAAAACTAGTATATCAGTGCATTGTCGCTCGATACAGAACTTACATATTCTTGTGTGAAGTCAATCAAGTTTTGCAAATCAATGTCATCTCTGTAGGCGCGAATGTTGTTGTTGATGAAAAAGTTGAGCTGATCCTTGATCCAGTCTTTGAAGACAAATGCCAGCACCCCAGCTGTCAGCTCCAGAAAGAAGATTATTCCCAGAAAGACTGAAAACTAAAAAGGATACAAATTATTGGGTTTCTGTTTTAAGATAAATGCAGCAGAATTCAAGGTAGGACATACAAATTTTAACAAAAAGGAGTTTTCGCGCAGTGCTCCAATGCAGCCAGCGAATCCCAGAATGAACATCACACCTCCCACAACAAGGAACAGCCACACAGGGTCAAAGCCTCCCAGATCGGTGATGGAAGAAATGTTGGAGAGGACCCCCTTATAGAGAAAATGAGATTAGGGAAAAAAAAAACGATGATCATGCATTGGAATAGCAAGAGCTACTCTAGCCAAAAGACTGTCCAACAACAACATTAATGTGACATGACTTTATATCAATTAGCATCCAGAAAACTATTGTTCATTGAGTCTCTCCGGAAACGAGACATTCCCGATTCAAGTAGAAAAGGAAAAGCTACACAACATTGTGTTTTATTGTACATGTAATGACGTTTTCTGTGGCGTTAAAGTAAAGACATCACATACCTTTTCGCTCCATGCCCACAAACCGATGGCGAGAAATGCCACTCCAAGAAACTGGAAAAAACAAGGCAAAAGCAGATAACATGACGTCCTCATAGATTTGTCTTTATACAAAATTACATATAAATGAATATTAAAAATATCAAAAAATAAACAGGTTTCCACTTGTAAATTAGTCAGTTTCTTGATGGCAACTTTGGTTTATAATGTGCAAATTGGAAGAGCTACTAGGCAAATTAGAGGACCACCATTTAGTTTAATGAATTGGTTTCATTAATTTCTGGAATGACAAGACAATTATTTTCCAGTTAAAGGGAAGGTATTTCTCCACCCTACAACTTCTCTCACAAGATACGAGTGAGCAAACCATGAATTATAATAAAGGGTGCAAACACATACATGTCAATTACTAGCAGCATTTCTGATACCGTAGTTTGTGATACATCAATATTGTTGATTTGCCAATAGAGTAGAACAAAGGCAAATAGACACAGATTGTGTAATTCTGTAGTATCTTGTGAAAGGCCCTTTTTATTTGTGCTCTAACTGGATGTTGCCAGTGTGCAGTGCCCTGTACTTTCAACTCAATTCAGTTCAACGATAATGCAAAACTTAGATCCGTGAATAAAATAGGAACTCAAAACTATATGACGCGACGCCAAAAAGAAAGGCGGTATATAAAACATATGAACATGACAATACAACAGAATCAATGGAGTAAATCATAGGCCCGAGACAGCAGTAAACAAAGGGACTCTTACCCAGAAAATAATGTTGAATCCGAAAATGAAATACTTGATGCAGCAGCTCACTTCATGAGCCTTGAAATGCTTTCCTGATATCATTTTTCTGCGAGTGGAAACACCCTCTTTATTCAGGAATCAGACAGACGCTCTGTCAGTGTTGTTCCGCCATCTGTTTACGAGCTGCATCCCGCTCGTTTCCGCTTTGACCGAACACAACCGGGCCCGAGGTCTACACCCAAGAATCGAATAATGACGGATATATTCAGTGTCTCGTAAAGCCAACGCAGACTTTAGAGGAATCCAGTGTGCAAATGTTGAGAAGGAGACTGTCTTCTAGCTGCCCCGTGAGCTAGTCATGGCTGAGCGATTGACACGCGCTTCGACCAATCACAGAGCTGTATTAATGTTACGAGGCGGAACTTCCATTATTTATTTATTTAATAACAGTATGTAAATAAATTAAACTTCACGTTTCAAGTTAGAGTTTAATAGCTCTAGTAGAAAAACAGAGCACCTAAGTATGACCTAATTCAATTACCTGAAACCAGCCTGCAAAGTGAAAGTGATCTATGTAAAGCGTAACCTTGAATACATCGCCATCTTGAGGTGATTAATGCGTACGGACAATGACAAACCACTGGCAATAAAATAACTTGTACCATTTATCTTTATTGCCTAAAATAAATACTTTTGTACAAACATTGGTTTACAAAAATTGATAACTTATGAAAAATAAATATTTGGTGCGATTTTACAGGGAGATAATCGCATAACCTTCATTAATACTACATCATTCCATTTTACATGATAAACATTCTTCTATGTTAAAATACAGATGCATGGCCATGATACAGATTGCAATTGATGTTGTCCTTTAACTAAAATCAAAGCAGTCAGAGAATTTAACGGTACTGCTGAGCACCACCCCAATGTTGTGTACACATAACAAAATATTTTCGGTAAAGTCTATTAAAGAGTGTCAGTAGTGTTGGATGAGAAAACAAAATGAAATGTTTTATAAAATTATTTTACTGATTGATGTGTAACACAAATTATATCGACTGCTCCTTTTACCCTCAGTTCAAAGTTCAGTCAGCCATTGAGTATTACTCGCATGAATAAACATCATGCAACAATATGAGTCACACACATAATGTATAATACTTCATATCATCCATACAAACACTAAAAACTTATCTCAAAGCAAAGTCATTCCAAATGAAAAATACAATACAAATGCTGTTCTTTCAGAACACCATGAAATTACATTTAGATCATTGATTTTTGGCAGTAGAGTTACTGTATTTGTAAGAAATGATTTGGTTCAAGGAAGCACTTTTGTAGTTCAAGTTTGTTTGACAACCTAAGCCCATCCAGAACCTTTTGCTGGTGCCGAGAGGACATTTAACATTTACAAATACCATTCAGTATTATCACTGATCAGTATCAAAAGGAAAATGAAGTGTGCCACCATAAATTCTATTGAATCTATGGTAAGCACAACAAATGTTTACACATTTTATTTGTCATGACTAATAATCAAATAATACTGAATAATGGATATATAATCACAACAAATTAGTTGATCAATTTATAGCATAGCACGATTTACTTTGAGTGCAGAAAGGAAGATTTTTTTTTTTTTAAAGTAAAATTCAATCTGAACGTGCAAGTTATATATGCAAACAACATGCCGTAAAATCCATGGATTTTACAAGATAAAGTTTGAAGAATTCTCTATTTGGTTAACACTGATGAGAATAGAGATTTTATATCTACATACAAAAATATCATACCATTTAACAATCCCTTATCTAAAGTAGTGGGTAGGTCAATGAAAGCTGTGAACTACGTTCTCCAGCAAGTGCTCCTAAATTGACCCCCAAAGCATTATACTTCCACCACCATTTCCCACAATACTTTCCTATGGTTTTTTGGCACAGTGCTTTACTACAATTAAGTAAATACTGCGGATGGCTTTGTTGTTGTCAGAAAGGAAAAGTAATACATTCTGCAATTACCATTTGAATAATCAAGATTAACAATCTTCCATGTTTACTAACCATTTGCAGGAGCCCCAATATTCTCATGCAGACTGCTTTTGGCAGATAATCATTTGGACGTAAGCTCAGCAGTACTACTTCAAGTCACCTTTACAGTCGGCTTCTTGTGGGCACAGAGTAAAGAAACATATGGCACTCCGATGAAGGCCCACTTCTCATTGGGCCAGAACATGATGACCGGGCCTCGCTCCGGAGCCTCTGTCGCCACGTCAAAGTACGCAAAACAAACACACCCCAGATAGGAAGCCAGACAAATGAGGATGTGCCTGATGACGGGAAAAGGCAAGTTTAAAATCACCATCCAAACATGTTTCTGTCCCATTACTGAGGCCTATAAATCCACTTACCAGGCACAGTGTAAGTAGGGAAAGTTGACAGATGACCACATTTCACAGAATATCCTGTCACTGACCCAGCAGAGCAGAGCCAACGCCCACCAGAACCCTGAGATTAAGCCCAACTTGAACACACGCAGGTTTTCACATCTAACCAAAAGAGAACAAGGTATTACAATAATGTTACATTACTCAGATGTAATCAAACTAGAAAGTAAAAGGCACAAGTGGAAAATTGTTTCAAACTTAAGCCAAGATTATTATGTGATGTTTTTAATGAACATCAACTGAGACGTTCTAAACCAAAAAGAGACGGCCTCAAAGATAACACCCAGCTCCACATGTCCATGTGACTCCACACAAAGAAAATACTAGGAGTGAGAACTCCTGGCCACGGAATATCTCTTATCTCTCTTAGAGTTCCCAAACAGACGGATCAATAAATAAATCAGAAGATTATAAGTTGTTTGTATGCAAATGGAAGGAAGCATTTTAGTAAGTTGTCAGGGCATTATGTAACATTTTCAAGGAAGTAGAAAAAAAATACTCCTTGGGCTCATCAGCCACAGGAAGTGCACAAATGATCTCTAAACACAGCTAAGCATTCCTGGTGGAAAAAGCCCAGGCAATTGCCTAAATTTACATAAATAAATAATAAAATATACTTTTTGTTCTATTAAATCAGTGATGTCACACTGTCCCCTCGCCTGAGAACCCCATCAGCCACTGCCTCAAGCGGGGTGAGATGAGGGTCCATTATTATGAATCCCAGCAGACGATATACTATGTTCAGCAGCTGATGATGATGATGGTGCATCGTCACCTCCTCTACTCTGTTCCTGTGCATTGTGTATTATTCTGTCAAACGGAATGCCTTTTAAATTGTAACATATATCATTGATTCTAGTGTTTTAAATGTCTCCATTAGGGATCAACAAGTTCAGTTATTATTTTCATAATTTGGCCCCCAACCAAAATGAGTGTGACACAAAAATCTCAATTAGCAAATATCACCAAAACCAGTACTTCCAGTTAAAAGAATGCAGTCTGGCATGTGGTGTGAGATACTGTGCGAGTTATTCATTGTAATCAGTAAGTATCACTCAAAGGCTAATGAACGATTCAGCCTAAAATATCCCAAGTAAATGCCCAAACAATGTCCGCTAATATTAATGAATGTTGACTTTTCCAGGGTCAAAAGTCCATTTCTCAGTGCCACAGGAATTTAGTGTCACACTGAAAAACAGAAAGAATAAGTCCCTTTCATAGATGACTAGTGCTTGTAATCATGTTAAGAATCCCAAACAGGTGAAACAATGGCTGAATGAAGGTTGAAAGACCACTGTGAAATAGAGTAAATATTATGGCAAAAGGAAATGGACCCCTGCATTCATGTGTCAGAAGGAAGCATTAAAAACATGCTCTCGGAAATGACCATAGATGGCTTTGTGTGTTTTCAAGAATGTTCAGCAGAAGCTGGGCCACAGAGAGGTTACAAAGGGTTACTTCGGACTATTTGCAACTCTTGCTGAATTTCTACATGCGCGCGCTCACACACACACACACACACACACACACTGAGGCAGAGTTGATGAGAAACACAGTGTATCAGAAATATACCTTTTAAGTTCTGTAATGAGAAGTGCAGTGCAGGGAATCCCAAGAGTCATTAATGACAGTGAGTTGACAACAGGCTTCACAAAGGCAAGTCCTGTGGTAATCCCGGACAAGACGCCAATAACCACTTTGAACCTTGACCTACATGGAGAAGAGACACAGGACAGCAACCGAGAAGAGTTACATTAGAATGCACAATATATGGTGTTACAATTAGTTACAGAAGCAGTTTTGCATTCGCACAGCCTGAAGGTCACACTGGTGGAAGGAGAAGTACAGACATGTGATGTAGCATTTACCACGGTCAGCTATCTTGACAAGACCTATTATTACACAGGACAGTCATGGCAGTGGAACTAGGCATGCCACCACAGACAAGAGCTGGTCCCCGAAAAAAGACTGTCAATTTTTAGAACCTACCGATTTCGTCTGAACATCTTGGGCAGATAGCGCTTAGGGAACCACATGCCAATGGCACACATGAGGACCCATAATATGGCTAACTCATCCAGCATTTGGCCCAGGAAGCTGAGGGTGGCATGGAAGTACGTTGAACCAATGCCTAAAAGAAAGAATATAAAAACAATGAATGCAAATTAATGATTGAATTGTGGCAGTTTCAAAATAGCCAATGTAATTGTGTTGTTGTGGAAAATCTATTATAGAAACAGAATCTTAAGTTAAAAACTAAATAAAGTTATCATGTGTGCATTACTTTTGAATGAAAAGTCTGTATTGTGGGATAAACAAGATCTATGAGTTTGTACTTTTGGAATTTCATGTACAACAAACAAATTGTAAGGGCACTCTGTCCATTTAAATAGATGCATTTGGGCAGTTGTGCTGTTATTGACAGTGTCAATGGACAGACAAACTCTTTCTTATCGACGTCCTGCAGACTTTTCACTTTCCTCAGCCTGTTTTCACAGTAGCATCATAGATGACTTCCTTAAGTACAGACTTTTACACAAGGCTTTTTGCTGTTAAGTATCATGCAATAGAATCATCTCTGACACGATGAATGAGACCATACAAGAGCCGAGTTAAACCATCCTCTGTGATGTTTTTATACTGAAACCTATAAAGGTTTCAGTACCAGTACAAAGAGGGCATTAATCCTCTGTGCAGGCATTACCATTTAAAAAGAAGAATGTCTTACAATTATGATTCAAATGGTCAAACATGTACTTAATGGGATGCAAAGTTACACCTATTTACAGCGGAAAGCAGAAGCTTACATAGGCTGTGTAAAACTGTCAGAAATTAAACTTCTTCTTCATTGCAAGTGATTTCCAAATTACTCAACATTGTGGCATTGAGTAAATAGAAATAATCTTAATAATTGACCTAAGTATTATAGTATATCAATATTATATAGTATTTTACACATGTACAGTTTGTGTATCTGCTACAAAATTACTGAAACTTCCCCACGCTATGAGAAGGAAAAAAAGAAAGTTTATTGCACTCATGACAGAGTATGGCCTTTTTGTTTTCCAAGTCATCTAGTATCTGTAGCAGAAGTGTCTGGTTATCTGAACTGACACACTGATAAAACGGCCACAGTCCAAAGCCCCACACGGACACATATGATTCATCTTCGGGGGACATAGAAATGTAATCCTGGGACAAAACTCAATGACAAACTGTGGACAACAGGGCATGTAAGGACATGTTCACATCTTTTCTCCTGCCCTACATGATATAACAGATGTAACACTGTCCCACAAAACATGTGTTTTATCACCCAAAGTACATAGAACATCACAAACATGTGGGTCAAATGAAATTGCCAAATGAACACAAGCATGGACTATAAAAAGTCATGCAACTTACCAACAACAACAAGCAGAATCCATATGAGGTAGATCCCACTGTTGAAATGTGTTGCATATTGGCGAAACAAGCACATTAATATGGGAGGCAAAACAAAAAACAGTATGTTGCTGATCTGAAATGATAAAGAAAAGCAGCTGTGAGCACTTATGCCTCTAAACAGGTGTGTGCCATGCTTGTGTTTAGATCATGTAATGTTTTAAAATAAGTAAGCTAGGCTAATAATGCATAAAGAAGAACTAAGAATTAAAATATTGTGTAACTTATAAAACAAACAGCTAGACTCATTAATCATACAGTCAAGCAGAACAGCAGCAGCGCAAGGAGTAAGTAAACAAAAAACAAAACAGAGGAAAACCAACCGTGTTATAAAACTCTGCGATGCTCGGGTAAATGAGGTAATTTCCTTCACACCAGTCCACCTCGGAGCTGCCAGCCTGCATCTGGTCCCAAAAAATCAGCCTCGCGTCACTCATCTCTGGGATAACTGAGTGTTGCTGGACAAAGCAACACGGTAAACAACTTCAGAGAGCAAGTGAGCAAAACAGTGTCTGCGCCTCCTATGTTGTACTGTTGTCTTTGTAGCTCAGAAACAAGCATCAGTAATGACACTTATTCTAACACGAACTTGTTGACTGTGATCTGGTTGCATTTTCACTCCTCTTGTGTACGGACCTCTTCTTTCGGCCTGACAGCTGCTGGGTTTGCGCAGGCGCAGTTCAATCACCCTTTACATCCGATCCGAATACTACAAAACAATACTTCCTTTCTTATCCTTCATCTTCATGTATAATAATATATGGATTTGTAATGTTGACCTTAGTGGCAGAAAACCATATAAAAAATGGATTAAGTCTCACTTGATCGATCCTGGAATTACCTTGTTTCAAATAAGGTACATGTTACAGCATAAGGAAGAAGGAAAGAAGTATTTTTTCTGAATTCGAATGTAATGAGAGGATCTTCAGTGGGTAAAGTATTTATATCTATGGCTGATGGATAATATTTTGAACTTGTTTTTTATTACTTTGTTTGTCTGCACCAATTCTGTATTAATGTTGACACACCTTGTTTTAATGTAATTCTGAATGGGTTCTTGTGAAGGTGGTCTGCTGGATTTTTAGCTCCTCATTATGTGCTCGTGTATTTAGTTCTGTTGTGATTTTCTTTTCTATAATTATGTTTATCCAAATCATCGCTAAACATTTATCACGCAGCATACAGCTCTCGCGATGGTATATAAGCTTTTTTGAGACTTCGCGGCGGATATCCGGTCTCTTTCCCGTGGCGGACCATCGTAGGGTCGGCTCAACAAAATGAAGGTATCTGTTTTTGCATCAAAGGTTGCACTTTTGATATTAATTGTATAAAAATATCCCCCCGTGGGTGAAGGCACAAACATTATAGTCTCCACAAGATACAATGGTGTGCGTTTTGTGGCTCCGTGGCGTAGGATGAGCTTTGATTGTACTGGGTGCTAACTATGGTAGCTACTCAGCGCATAGGGGCTGTGGAAACATGGCTGCGTCCATGGGAAATGTGGCTGAGACGCTAGATATTTATAAATCGAAGGAGGGTAGTTAATGGTGAGTGTTCTGTCGTGTGTTTGATAGCTACAACCGTACCGTGATTCCCGGCTTTTCTAAACTGCTCTCAATTGAAACTTTTTAGTTGGTTCACTTGCCGGCAAAATGAGGCCTTGCATGTATTTGACTGGGGAATTGCATATTAATAAACACAACTCTCTGGATTGTAGCCTTGAGCTGATTACTTTAGTTGACCCGCTCACAAACGTCCGCCCTGACATGTTCAGTCCCAGGGTGAACATGTAAACTCAGAAAGGCCCTGTTTAGTTCATGGACGGGTCCTTCTGGCTGGGCTGCTCAAATTGGAATTGGTCTTGTACACCATCTCTTAACATTGCTTCAACATGTCGCCGAATATACTCCGTGTTAAAGTACTACTTACCCAGGCTCTCACTTACTCAATTCAATTCAATTTATTCTTGTATATAACAGAAGTCGTCTCAGAGGACTTTACAAAACCATTGAAATCATCAATACAGATCAGAGAATCAACAGTTAAAAACACATGAGAAATAGAGCACAGAAAATAAAAAATAATAAAAAAATGTCCATACATATTGTAGAATGCTAAAGTGTAGCATAAAGTGATACTTACTGTATCTTTTGGTGTCTGTCAACGGTGTAAGTGATTCCTCTGATAAAATGTGAGTGACTTAGAAAATTATGTGATGTGTTGTGACTTCTTTTTGCAGCTGAACATCTCGTTTCCCGCTACTGGCTGTCAGAAGCTGCTTGAGGTCGATGATGAGCGCAAGCTTCGAATTTTCTATGAAAAGCGCATGGCCACTGAAGTGGGCGCTGATCCTCTGGGTGATGAGTGGAAGGTGTGTAGACCTGTTTGGCTCGAGTTCTATAGATGGCACACTAGTATACCCTTTTTGATCTGAATGTGATTACTAAGGGGGGACAGAGTGTGCCAAAGTGATCAAAGCTGCTCTCCAGATGCGCACAGACTATGGGACCATGTCTGTTTGAAACAGCAAAACTTTGACGCTTTAATGTATTTGACACTAATGTATGTAGAACATTGATCTGCATCTCTTCAATATTGTGCATTCTGACTTTTCCCTCATTATTTAATGTGATTCTGATGTGCAGGGATATGTGGTGCGTATCAGCGGAGGCAATGACAAGCAAGGCTTCCCAATGAAGCAGGGTGTGCTGACCCATGGCCGTGTGCGTCTGCTGCTCAGCAAGGGTCACTCCTGCTACCGCCCTCGCAGGACTGGCGAACGCAAGCGCAAGTCTGTCCGTGGCTGCATCGTTGATGCCAATCTCAGCGTTCTCAACTTGGTTATTGTCAAAAAAGGTAATGTTCACTAATAAAAACCCTGTTGGAATAGCATACAAGCATATTCTATTTCTCTATCTACTTCTACTTTCCTTGAAGTTGGTTTTGACATGGCAGATGTTTTGGAAAACATGTCTACACTGTTAAGTATTTTTCAAATGCAGATTTTTAATCTTTTTGAAATGAGCTACTGGCATCTTTTAAAAAAAAGAAAACAAACCCAATCTGTTAGCATGTATGTGACTCGCAGACCGGTAAACCCTTTCTGACTGCACAGTAGTGGAAAAGGGGGGACAGGTGTTGCAAAATAAACTGTAGAGCTGCTTACCAGGTGTAACCAAGCTGCTCAGTGCTTGGTTGAACTGCATTGCTCTCTCATTTGAATTATGTCAGAATGTGTTTTACTTAATCATGCTTCTAACTGCTCGTGGTAATTGCATTGGCTTTTTGCCTCTTCCAAGGGTATTTGCATTTGGTTTATGCTGAATGCATGCGGGTTATTTAAACTAGAATGAGTTCAACACACACAAGTAGTGCACACTACTTGAGTCTCTCAACTAAAACTTTAAGGCCTTCTAATGTCCAGGCTTTGTTTCCAGCTAATCATCATCATCTAAACTGGAAATATAATTGCTTTACAATTAAATGTTCAGACCCTTGACATTATGCAATTATTAAATTCAGATTTTTGTAAGGGCTCTCATAATGAAGCTCAATAGTCTTCTAAATGAAATGTTACAAGAAACCAGGTGTAAATGAGGACATGCATTATAATTTGCTCTAAAGATAGTTTATAAATCTCATACAAAACTACCTGGTCCAAGATGGCTTTGGTTTTGTAAGAGCTTTTAAATGTGAAGATTAGGGTCTTTGATTGCGTTGCTTCAGATTAACCCATGTCATTTTCTGGTCTAAATGACCAAGAATTGGTCAAAGAAAAATCCTAAAAAATCTGCTCAAATGTTTTTCTGGTAATTTTTATCATTTTAAGCCTGTGGCGGCTCAATTTGACCCGAGGATGGCTCAAGTTGGATTTAGGAAGCATTCGTTTCCAGGCTGTTAATCTGATTTGAATAATGCGACGTAAGGTGGTGTTGTATGTGTCTGATGCAGCTTTTCTTTTTTTTAGGTGAAAAGGAAATTCCAGGGCTGACCGACAGCACTGTCCCCCGCCGTCTTGGTCCTAAAAGGGCAAGCAAGATCCGCAAACTCTTCAACTTGGCAAAGGAAGATGATGTTAGGCAGTATGTTGTGAGACGACCCCTGACTAAAGAAGGTGAGATTCTTAGTTTAGATAAGATGTGAATAGTTGTGTCCCTAACGCTAAAGTCCTACCTTCTACAGGGTAAACTTTTACTTACTTTTTACGAAAAACAAAACGCACAAATGTTCTCCATGACAAATCCACATTTTTTAAATGGCTTAAACTGTTAGCATGTATGTGACTTGCAGACCGGTAAACCCTTTCTGACTGCACAGTAGTGGAAAAGGGGGGACAGGTGTTGCAAAAGAAACTGTAGAGCTGCTTACCAGGTGTAACCAAGCTGCTCAGTGCTTGGTTGAACTGCATTGCTCTCCCATTGAATTGTCAGAATGTTTTACTTAATTATGCCTCTAACATTAAGCCTTAATAGCTTTAAATTGGAGAGATCCTTTTAATTTTGTACACTGCTGTAGCGTTGCATGTCCATTCACAGCAATCAGAATTGGAAATGAAATGTGACATCCCCCTCAGTAAAGCAGGGAATGTGTAGAGCCTAAGATCTAACATTTGACCTGCCAACCTGGAGCTACCCAGGAAATTTGGACTCTTTGATGCTTTGAATCTTACTAAATTTTACACTTGTATTTGAACCATTTTGTTTTTTAGGCAAGAAGCCCAGAACCAAGGCTCCCAGGATTCAGAGACTGGTGACTCCACGAGTGCTGCAGCACAAGCGTCGCCGCATCTCCCTCAAGAGGCAGCGCACTCTGAAGAACAAGGAGGAGGCCTCAGAGTATGCCAAGCTGCTGGCAAAGAGGATGAAGGTACGTCCGTCTGGCTTTTCACATGATCATAATGAGTTTAATTGACTTAACATTTTTGTTCGTACAACAGGAGGCTAAAGAGAAGCGCCAGGAACAGATCGCCAAGAGGCGCCGCCTTTCATCTCTGAGAGCATCCACATCCAAATCTGAGTCCAGCCAAAAGTAAAAAGTTGAAATAAAGACATTTTGATGAACTGTTTGCAAAGTGTCATTCATAGTTTCAGAGTTTGGTCTGATTTGGTAAAAAGGGCAGCCTTGTGAGCTCCCCCCTCCCCAAAACAAGTATCCTATGACAGGTGTTCTTTGACCCTAATAAATGTATGTACCATTTTATTCTTGCAAAGCCCTAAAACACAACAGTAGTTCTCAAGATTCAACAAAACCGTTAATGTTTCAGATAAAAAAAACTATAGAGCATAAGTATTGGTTCCTAGGGGGAGTTGACCAATGGCCATGCATGTCTATTATCTGCACATGTAGAACAAAATTCTGTACTAAAGGCTACTGCTTATTTTCACTTAGGTGTGGCTTTTACTGAAGTATACACTGTATGAGTACCTAAATTGTATAATGTCAGTAATGTTTTATTTATGAAAGCCTGTCAATGACTTTGATTTTTGGAGTCGTTTGGAATTACTAAACAAAAATTGGTGTCCTATTCACTGGTTGCGTTGCAGTTTCCTAATTTAACAAACTTTGGTTAATCTGGTTTAATCAAACTTAAAAACTGCAATCTGCCCTCAGGCAAAAATTATCTTGACCCCTGGGATTTAATTCGTATAACCGGTCTGCAGACCCATTAGAAAATATTCATATGTTCAGGGGCCGTATTCCTAAAGATTCTTAGTGCTAAAAGTTGCTCCTAGTGGCCAAACTCTTAGAATTTTCTTAGAATCTTGACCAACTCT
>JAPMNZ010917649.1:0-11675 GCA_029875035.1 Pomatoschistus microps
ATCCCCCAGCCATGAAACACAAGAAGTTAAAACAAGCAAGAAAGCAGGAAACATCTGCTTCAAAGTAGGCTTCAGGTTTAGTTTGAGGGGCTACATGTTTGTCCTGAAGAAAGGAGGGTATTGTCTTACCTAGAGATGTTGTGACATGTGTCTTTGATTTTCATATCATGTGACTTTGGCATATCACCAATAGTCTTTGTTTGAAGCGCGGTCTTTTGCTTTGTGTGTGCCAGCCAGCAAGACCCAGGCTGACTGCCTGCAACTTGCCTGTATTCTGTATTCTGCCTTTTTATATATTAAACCGTCTTTATATTTAAAGCAGAGTTTGTAGTTTCCATTCATTGTCTAAGGGTAAACCGTGGTTGAAACAGCCTTTACAAAAAGCACCGGTTCAGTTCCATTCAGATGTGATGCAAAAAAACAAAGACAAAAACAATGTTCCCAATTGTGTTTGGAAAAAGAAACAATGACATTTATTATTTTTCTCAGCACTTTCCATAATTAATCTGTTNCATATAATACAGTAAATATAAAAATGGCTTTTAACTTTACACCCAAAGCAACAACAAAATGTATCTTAAAATATGTATGCTAAAAAGTATGTCCACTAAAATTACTTGAGGGGGAGGGTAGCCAATGTTGCTGCAGTGATGTGATGGTCCAGGTTTCCTCGCTCTCTTCTTCTCTGTTTGCTTGGCTGTAGGCACTTACCAGGAGACGGCATATTTGTCATCTCTGCTTTAAATGACCTGTTTTATTTGATTCTGTCCAACACATTTGTCCCAGTCACTGATGCAAGGATAACTACACAGCATAAACATCCATTTGGCAAATGTCCTCTTGAGATACCCATTTGAAGCACAATTTCATTGAGCTTAATGTGACACTGTAATCAAAAGTAGTATGCCGCTCACGTCATTAAAAACCCATTTACGCTTGTTCTGATACAGAGGATTTGTCATTACATCAACATAATAGAATATATATAACAATATCTCCATGAAAAATCAAGAATCCATTTTTAAATAGAAAACTGGGGTATATTTCATCAAAAGTCATACACCATAGTCACTGTAGTTGGTCTACGCACTACTAAAATCTGCCTTCCCAATATATTCAGGTGTTATTACTGTATCGCTAACTCGTCTATGGGTGTTTGGACAAAGCACAGACGGTATTGCTTGGGGGGAGGGACCACACGGACAGTTCCACAACTCTGAACACATTTAACAGTCAATTTAACACGAGAGTTGACCCCATCAACACAATCGAAAATCTGTTCTCCTACTGATTGGCCATCATTTTCGGAGGGGAATGGAAACCAAACTTTTTGCAGAGTCATTTTCAGCGAGGCCATGGCTTCTGCAGAAAGATTCAAACCGGGAGAGCAATGTTCAATCCCAGAGTCCTGCTATAGTGCCAGCTATGGGTTTTCATTATTGTCCTTTTTCTACCCGTTGCCCGTCTGTTTAGTTAAGCTGTGTCAAACTTGAAAGTCCATTTGCTTTAAAAGGCATTGTCAGTAACATTTATGACTGTGGCTTTAACTTCTACACCACTCGGTAGTCCTTTGCCAGCAAACCAGAGCTTTGTGAAGAAAGGAGCATTCATATTGTTTTCCTCACCATCAGGCATCAGTGCGACTTTTGACTCACACTTTCTAATCTGCCCGGAAAGTTGGTGGTTCCTTAGTGATGCATAAATAAGCAGACAGGCCACTGATATTGTTGCCAAAAGCACCCCGAAGATAGTTATCAACGCTGCGTCCCATTTTTCTGCATCACGGACGGCCAACTCAATACCTTTAGTGGTCACATCCAGACACTTGCTTTCGTGGTTATAATGGATGCCACGGACCTCTACGCAAACTTTGTACAGAGTAGCTGGGTTGAGATGGGTGAGGTTATAAGCACGTATATCAGACGGGACTCTGGTGGTGAATGCGGTCTTGGGGTGGTCCGTTTCAGTCATGGTGTACCATTTGATATTGGGAGCCAGTGTCCCAGGCCCGGCCTTCCAAGAAAGGAATACAGAATTTGTCTCCACTGAGTTGATTATGACATTCAATGAGCCATTTGCAGGCTGCGGGAAATATCCATTTACTTCAACTGAGACGGATTTAAGATCTGCACCAACGAGGTTGTGGGCAACGCATGTGTAAAGGCCGGCTTCATTTTCAGTGATATCGTAAATGTCAAAAGTTCCCTCTGGATGCATATAGTACTTGTCTGAGACAGTATTGGGAAGGATTCGCATACCGGAGGGAGTTATCCAGTAAATTTCTGGCTCGGGTTCGGCAAACGCGCGGCAATGGAGTGACACCGAGCTACCATTCTGTGTCTTGACATGTCCTGGCATACTTTCAGGAGAGATAAGCGGCAAGCAGATTTCCATCATTTCCCTGAAGTGGACCTGGCGGACATGCTGGCCCTCATACTCGGGTGGCTCCACACAATACAGCGAATCAGGCTCCATAAATCGTATGTTAGTCTTATTCATGTTCATCCAACGCACCACACAGTCACATCTAATAGGATTACTGTGCATGCTAACCTCTCGGAGATTTGGGAGCGACTCGACTGTGATCTGGTGAAGGGCGCTGAGTGCATTGCCATTTAGCATTAAAGTTTCAAGCCGGGGGAGTTTGTAGAAAGCATTAGGGTGGATGTAGGACAGTTTGGGGTTGTTGGTAGCTTCTATTTTTGTCAATTCCGGGAGGTTACTAAGAGAAAAACTGTCAATTGAAACCAGCTCTGGCATGCTATTAATCCCCAACTCTTTAAGATGAAACATGTCCACAAAGTCGCCTCTCTGGATCCTGCTGATTGGGTTCTTGTTGAGATCCAAGAATTTGAGATTTTTTACATTTTTTAGAGCTGAATGCGGCACCTCTGGAAATATATTATCATAGAACGATATGCTTTCTAAGTTTTCCAGTCCGGTGAGTGCGTCTTCAGGGAGCTGGGAGAGATTCATTCTGGTGAGGACAAGACTACGTAAGTTCCCAAGTGGTTTGAAATTCATGTTGTCAATTGAAACAACTGGATTTTCACCAATCATCAAGATCTCAAGGTTTGGCATGGCTTCAAACCATTCCCTGCTAATGGTTTGAAGCTTATTTGAATTGAGATGAAGACGCACAAGACTGCTCAGACCCTGGAAAGCCGTTGGGGAAATGAACGAGATGAGGTTGTGATTCATGTAAAGCTCTTGAAGGTTGGTTAGGTCCGACAGACACTTTTCAAGCAGCTCTTGTATTAAATTCTCCTCCAAATGAAGTGACAGCAGCTGAAGAAGATTCCCTAAATGGACCTCACTGAGAGACGCAATGTTGTTTTGCGATAAATCAATTTCTGTGATGTTAGCCAAGTAATCCAGCGGCATGTTGATGTTGACTATATTGTTGGTCTGGAGTAGCAGTACTTGTGTCGCCAATGGTAATTTTTCTGGGAGGCTGAAGAGTCCCAAGTCATTGCAGTCAATGGTGAGTGATTCCATGTACACTGAACTCGGGGAAAACCACGGTCGCATCTCGCAAACACAAAGCTTGGGGCAATCCATCTTATCCTCTGCGCTAACCATAAACGTGGCCATGGCCAAGCCGAGAAAAAGGCAATCCACAAAAGACACCTCCTTCATATTGAAATGATTCCCTCCAGTAAAAAAAAAAAAAAAAAGTCAGGGTGAATGTATCAGTAGGAACAGTGATTCAAACAGTAATGTGTCATCAGTTGTACTTCTGGAGGTGGCTGACTCACCACCTTTCTCCCACTGCTCCTAACTCCAGATTGTGTCTTCCTGTTATGTAGGTGCCCCTTGGTGTAATGACCAATCAGTCAGTTTTGCCCAGGGGACCAAGGCTGGATATCCGAGACAATGGGATGAGAGAAAAAAAGTACTTGAAAGAGAAAAATCACAGAAAAGCGTGTCCTTGACCAAAATAGTTCTTTCTTGATCTAACGGAGATAGATGTCCTCATTGATTGTCACCACCAGCTACCAAAGTCAGCAAACCACTCCATTCCCGCCTGAAAGACACAGAGACCAGATATTATTATCAACTTAATGCACACCATAGAATATTATTATATCATCAAAAATAAAAACATGATTGTGTGAAGAAAGGCATATAAATAGATCAATGGTGATTCCAATAGTAATATGCGTAAATATTTATTCATTTGGATTGCAGCAGTGTGTATCACTGAACAGCAGTGCAATACACTAGATTGTCCCTTGGGCTAATTCACATTCGTTGTCCCACGGTAGGAAGCCTACCCAGACATGGGGAGAAAATGCAGACTCCACACAGAAAGGTCCAAATGAGTAGGGAATAATCTCAAATTGGAGACACAGATCTATGTAAATTATTTGTATTCACTTAAAATTAAAATTTCAGGAAGTAGCACATTCCCTTGCTGAATCTATCAATCTCCAGCTTTTATTTTTATGTGACTTTTACGTCTTTTCTTGCTTCTCCTTTAATAAAAAACGTCAGTTTATAAGTAAAAGTACTTAGAATTGAAAAATTGATGCGTTGCCTGAAGTTGCAGATGGTAGTTCAGACTGCATAGCTTGCCGGTGCTTGGTGAGTATGCCGTGTCATCACTGAGGGATCTGGGCATATATTCAGCTTTGAAATTGCCACACTGATGCATGTTGACATTTATCCGTGCCCATCCAGACTCCAAAGTGTAGATTTATATGTGCTTGACCTTCTTAACTTAATTTTGTAGACTTTACTACACAGCCCCACAATATGTCACTCACCCCATCCCAGCGGTGGGAGTCTATTATTGGTGATAGAGAAAGCTTTATTGCGATTCTTAAATGGCAGACATCCTGAGGCTTACACATTCGCCTTCAGAGTAAGCTTCTTAAATACACTGCAATATGCCAGTCGCTATGGCAACGAGTAAACAAAAGCGGCGGGCGGTGAAAACATGGAGACAAGGAACACGCTACATAAGCAGTCGTGCAGATGCATGTGCAGCTGCTTGTCATGAAGAAACATATGGCCTTGTATGGCTTTGTCAAGGCAGCTTTTTGCAGACAAATCACAGAAGGTTATACAGTATGCGTACAGACAAGGCAGAACAAAACAATAGGTTGCAATCATGTTTTAGAATTATATTGCAGGGTAGGTGTACATTTAGAAATATGGACAAAATCTGAGAAAAGTAGATTTTTAGGTCATGTCCCCTTTAAGTTCGTTAGCATGATCCGGCAGAGAGTATTTCTGTACAGACTTTTGCCCGTGACATTGTCGCCCCTGTGGCTTCCTGCTGTTGCCTCAGCTCTTGCTGTGTAATTTGTCTCACGTAGCTGCCTTTTACTGGAGCTCAAAGCCCACGATGATATTTTAGACCCGTTGGATTTGATTCACACTATCAAGGGAAAAGGCATGAGTGACAGGGCGAAATGGAAAGATTCTGGCAGACCGGGGTTAGTGCGGAGGCGGCTGCACGAGAAGAAAAGGGGGCCACAGTTTCATTTCATCTTACAGTTTCCACACCTCAGCGCTCACTGGGGAGATGAAGAATATAATAAATAACTATCAAGTAGAGGAAGCAGACACGTAGCAGATTTCTCTCCAATGTGGGACTTGCTTTGCATATGCACTACTAAAGACCGTTGAATTAACTGTGTCCCCAAAAAATACAGAAAGCTCAGGTTTGGTGTAATTCTACGTTGTATGGCATAATCTTTATACACTTACAGTATGCACAACATTTCCACCCACCCATCCATTTTCTTCCACTTTTTTCTTTGCCGGGCAGCAGACTCAGCAGACACACCCAGACTCCCCCATCCACACACACTTTCTCCAATTTATCATAATAATGAAAATCAGTTCAGAGGCCTCTAAAAATGAACCCCTGTGTTTAGGCCTTGTATTTGACAAATATGATCAGGAAAGAAAAGGAAAAGACCCTCCCACCTCTAGAAAGAACTAAATAGGATGGGAGAATACTGAGTGACAGGAGGGGGAGTGGAGGAGGAGGTGAGTGAGAGGAGTGTTATTTTCTCCAATGCACCTTGATAATAATCCATGGCACTACCGGGAGCGCTCTGATAAACAGACTTCAGCCTGTGTCCAGCAGCTTTAGATCTCCTCTGTGGGCCTCGTGCTCTGGCCTCGCTCTGTAATTCCGCTCGGAGCACCAGGCGCTCCTTGGCCACCCGGGCTTCACTGGAGCAAAAGCAACTGGCACAGACAACAGAGAGAAACAGAGGTACCGCGGCTACGGTTCTTTGCTTTCTGTCTGTTCTACCGCCAAGACATCCTGGTAATAGGAATGTAATCCGGGTGTTGTTTAAGAGAATGCTTTTTGGTTCATTTGAATTTGGTGTCATTTGATGTCTGTTTAAAGGTGAGGTGCGGCATTTTGGACACCCCAGATCAAAATGTCTATTAATGTGAACATGAAAAAACAAGATACAGATGATATATTATCACTACTCAAAATAATTAGATGTAGTTATTTTTTTCCTATTCATAAAGATCAGTCTAATTTAACCTGCGATTGGCTTGTTCGTATTCATCGTTTGGAAACTAAATGTATGTGATTTGAAAGCTTTAGAAATGTCCAGACTCCTCTGTAAGGCTACAATGATCACAGATGAGGACCATTGCCAACAATTAGAATCCCACTATAGATCTATTATGACTAAAATAAGTAATGTTCTCCATTAGCTTTGGCCATTCAACATTATTATGAAAGTTAAGTTTGTGTAAGCTCTAAGTCGTACAGGAATTCGTCAAAGCAAAGGAAGGTTTCTCACCCATCATCTGTACTTTCCCGACGTTTCGTCTTTAATCCAAAGAACTTTTAGTTTTTAAGTTTGAGGAAACGGCGGGAAAACCTGCTAAGAAGTACAGATGATGGGTGAGAAACCTTCCTTTGCTTATCATGAAAGTTGTTGCTATGTTTTTGGTCGGAAATATCTTAAGTAGAAAATATATGGTGAAAAAAAATTAAAAGTAGAGGAAGGCATACAAAGCCATGGGATTTTATAACAGAAAAATATAATGTATTTGGAAAAAAATTATCTAACTCCAACTTAAAGTGTGACATTAAATAACCCATATTTCAGTAGGTAGTCAGCCACTATTGCGGGAAAAAAAATCTTTAAATTTCAGGCAACACAAATGAAGGCTTCAAATGGACAATAACAACAAAAGGATGCCACTATTATTGCAAATTCCCTCAGTCGCAGCCGCTATCTGCCCACTCAGTTTAAACACACCCCGGGTTGCCAGCGCTGGCATGGAATGACGAACCGACGAGCCCTAATTGTCCAGCATTTGAGATGAGGAGGTACTTTATTGGCTTTTGGCTGGAGAATGGATCAGGAGCAGATGCCTTGGAAGCTGGGCACAGATTGGGAAAGATGATTGTCTTTAGTCTAACCGTAATGTTAGCTCGGCCATATTGATAAAACGTAGAGAGGGATTAAGCCGGCTTCACAGGCAATTTGCAAAACGCTCGGTGCTCTCAGCCATCTCTGCATATCCGCTTTCAATTATGGTGTGGACAAAAGATGAGAGGAACGCAAAAGTACTCATGGTACTACTTTATATTCCATCTTTTTGTTAAAATCTATAACATTATGGTCTAAATCTCAATATGCAATGGAATAACATAAAAGAGAAACAAAAATTTTGCCAACATGCTTTAAAAAACTTTTTTTTTTTTTGAGAAACCAAGAGGACAAATTGTGAAATGTATGTAAAGCAATGTAACAATGAGAACTATTCAAGATTTTTGTTGAATAACTAGTATTAGTAAATTAGGAACAGTAAACAAGAAATCTGAATGAATTGTTAAATATGAAAGAGAGAAAACAAACAGCAGGGTTAACTTACTCCTGCTCCATTTCGAACAAGATTAATTTTGCATAAGTATTGATTTATATTATCTTTGTGTTTTGCATTGTCTATTCAAATAATTAATAAATCAATGAACAAAGTTGTCTGCTTACTTCTGCCTTAACTTTAGCAAAGCATCATCCACACAGTTCCGACACAGCGCCACCAGCTAGAATGTATGCTTATCTTTTCATGGTCAAATGTGAATTGTCAATCAAGTTTTTGTTAAAAAGTAGGAAATCACATTTTAAAAATCCCCAGCTCTATCATTTATACATATTCAAATTTGTAATGAACAGTTGCAGTATGCCAGGATAGAGTGGGATTAATCATAGAAATGACCTGTTTGAGTGCAATAGTGGATAAAAACATGACTAAAACCTACATCACAAACTGAGAATGAATGTAAAGAAGGGAATGTCATGGTGTAGCTTTAGTTATTTTGGTAATTGGTTTTATTTTAACCCTTTTTTAACCATTTTCTGGACATGTTTTTGGAGCTTGGAACTGAAATCAACCTCTTTCACTTAGTTTTAGGCCCTCTTACCATCAAAACTGCATGGTAAACAGGGTCTAGACTAAAACATAACTGGGGTGAAAAAAAACATTAAATAAATGTGTTTTATTAGTTCTCCTAATAACCAAAAGTGAAAAAAAAAATGGCATGGCTTTCTCTATGGATTGAACATTAAAGGGTAAACATTTCCTGTGGTTTTGTTTGTGTTATTTCCTATCATCTTCCCTTTTGTTTATTTTCTGCCCCGCCCTGATGTCTGTCTCTCTGTGTCTGTGTGTACCCTGTCCTCTTCCCAAACAGTTGCTGGTCCATTATCTTTGTCTGTCGTTTTTTTCTGTATTTTCTTTGGATTTTTTAGTTTGTTTTCACCTTGAGCTTTTTTTTTTAAATTATCCCCATTATTATTTCTTGCATCCCTGCATTTTGGGTCCTCCTTGTTCTCCATCACGTGACAGGGAAAACAAAAAGTACAGTATATGTATATCTTGATTCAAATCTGCTCTGAGCTTCGGCGTAAGTGATTTTGGGGAATGTTGTGCTGACTGAAATCTGAGGTGACATTTGTGTGGAAACATGTCACACGCTGCGGATTCAGTGAAACCAAAGCCTGGTACACCGCCCCAGTCCTACATTGTGAACCCATTGGATTTTTCAGACATTACTTTGGCAGACAGGCTATCGAGCGAATGGGCGCTGCAAGGCTTCTGTCAATGTGCTCCTATAGGGCTACTAACTAAATACACTTTACTGATTTAGCCAATAAAACCTGACACATGGCATTTGTACGGCTACAGCAATGACGTGCAGCGATATCAGTGCTTTAGTCGCTTAAGCTGTTTTTAAGTTGCTTTAGTATTCTATTTCAAAGGTAATGTCTATGCAAAAAACTGCAACTAGAAGATATGAAACAAAATAGCTGAAGATGTTAATTGGTTTATTCAAGCCATTAAACCCTCAAATAACAAGTTTCATCAATATTTGTGCTAACCATTTCATTGTTCTGTCTAAAATATTTGATTTGTGTAAATGTTTTGTTTTAGTTATTTTCATGTCAATATTCCAATACATTTTTTGCATACACTTTCCAAAGTCAATACTTCTGACCATGTTAAAAACACATTACGTCCACTCTGAACTGACTTGATTATGACAAAGCAAAACATATTTAATCACTATTGTAACCGTGACCTTTTATTCCGCTATTCCCAAAATTGCAAACACTCGCTGTTCACCCAAGGAGAACATGCAAATTCCACACAGAAGAACTCCGCCAAGGTATTGTCATTGTGAGACAAGAGCCATATTCTTTGCACCACCAACATGAAATGAAACAGTGAAGCCGAGCTGGTGTTTTGAAAGGTGTGTTATGTTTTATTGTGAATGTGAAAATATTGTGAAATATAAAAACATATTTTGAGATGCCTTTTCTGTATGAAAAGAGCTTTATTAATAGAATTTGAGCGATAGATAGATAGATTGATTGATTACAAATAAATGACTGCTTAAAATCATGTGAAAGTGTTACACATGAAATAAAATCTTTAACGATAAAACACGCATCTATCTTTGTGGCTCTGCCCGCGGAGCTGCAGTATTTATTGGTGCCAACCTTGTGCAACGCTGCTAAATAAGTACATAAGCGATTCACTACAAGCAGAGTCGGTACAGAAGAAAAAGTGTGTGTGGGAGCAGAGGAGAACAATGCATTTTTAATCTAAAGGTAGTTTGAAAACAGAGAACTTGAGCTACACACACACACACGCACAGAGACACACACACACACGTTCACGTTCACATACGGAGAATAACCATTACACACATGAAAGCGTTTCCGGAAAGTAATTTTTTCCTCAATATGTCCTCTTTAACTAGCTCGATGACTTAAACCTCTTATAACTATCAAGTCCACACACACACCGCACTTGCACAAACCCATTAGTGCGACCCCAGCCCCTAATGCAGCACTCTTCCCCATGTCCAGCTAATTTCCCATCATGCACTGCTGCACTGGCGGTAATTGAGGCCGACAGACTGAGGAGCAGCAGCGGCGGAGCAAAGGGAAAACCACAATCAAAGAGAGCGGCTGAATGCAGATTTGTCACAGAAGCAGCACTGGTGTGGTGACCTTTACCGGTGCTGAGATGACTGTTACTACACGTCGGGTTTACTCAAATGTGCCTCTTGACTTGAACGCATTCAAATAGTATTGGGGAGAAGAAAGAACTGAAGCTATTGAACCAGTACAGTGTATTTTGCTACTTTTATGCCAAATTATGGAATTGCGTTTCTGATCAACACTGCATTTTCTATATATTTATGTATTTATTTTTTGCAATGACAATAAAATATCCATATCCATATGTAAAGTCGTTTGTATATTTAAAAAAAAAAACAAAAAAAAATCTTCTAGTCACATCTGATTTTTTTACTTAAATTATGAAAAACATGAGACTTGGATTGAAATAAATAAGACCGAACAGGACAAATTTGTTAAATCTTTAACAAATCGTCTCCATGCCGTCACACAAACACAAACAAGAATAATACATTAAGATTGGCTTTGGGAAGAAAATAAGAATATGTTGCCTCTAGATTTATGGGGCAAAAAACAAACTCCCTTGCAAAAACAAGGATCTTGGATCACGTCAATACCAAGAAGTAACATCACTAGGATTATTATGTTTTTATGAGAGAGAGAAAGAGAGAGAGAGAGAGAGAGAGAAATGACACCACATAAGATAAGTTACCTTCATGTATCACTTACATACAAGTTTATAATTCTCTGTAATCAAATCAAGTTGGAAATGTAGCTCCTTTAAACATAAATACTGCAGTTACTGTTGCAGCAAAACTGTACCGCTTGTTTACTTGATTCTCCTGTGACTGGAAGCCACCGAATACTTTGGTTTGCTTGCGGAACATTGGGCGGCAATAACTCCCATTTAGTGACAAAGAGAAATGTGCTTAATATTGTAGAGGCAAATGCAATTTCAAGATGGATGCCTGTAATCTGCGCTCACTCCGTACACCCTTTGGAAACGTAGGCCGTGAAGATACAGACATAATCAACCTGCACGCCGCCATTACAAACACGAAGGAGGCGCACAAGAGGGGTCGGCTGGCCTCCTGATGCTCAAGTGCACCGGCATATTAGGCTTATCCTCTGACACTTCCTCCTCCAGTTAAGTGAAAGTCTTTTATAGGTCAGGGAGAGGTGTTCACTCACGGAGCTAACATGCGTTCCCAGGTGTCAGCAGAAACAGGGGAGTGATGGAGGGTGTAGGAT
>JAPMNZ010917665.1:0-11082 GCA_029875035.1 Pomatoschistus microps
GTTAAATTCAAGCAACTTTATTAGTATATTGCAAGTGTACAGCCAATCTATCTATATAGTTGTTCAACTAGAACAGTCAGTTACAGCTGTTATTATATTATTATTATCTTAATTTACAATTTAGAGACCTGGCCACAATGATTAATGGTATTGTGCGTTGCCTCTCCCATTAAATGAGTCAATGTCCATCTTGAGCCTTCACTATGGTGAAGTGATTTATGATAACCGAGCAAATTGCAAACACATAACTCAGAGTGTTGCTTACTGCAGTCCAGCAAATCAAGGGGACTGTCAGGTTTCCGTTGCAGTTAATTGTAAATGATACAATGTTTTTTTTTAACTGTATGCAGAGATTCTCAAGTTAATGAAGGCACCTATCTTCAAACATGTCTCCAAGTGTACATGTTTTTTGGTAGAACCAGTGGGGGCGGGCCCCTGCTCAAAAGGACACATAATTTCAACGGCAGAGATAGGCGGAGATAGGTGTCACTACGTCCGTCTATGGGTAGAACGCTAGACAAGCAAGTCAATTGAATGGGACCAGAACAGACTTTGCATCTAATAGTCAGTCAAACCCAAGCTACCTCAACTGAGCTAGTAAACCAGGCAACAAAGAACACGGTAGCCCAGTGATATAATTTAAAGTGTGTAAGTGACTGTCTGCCTGCAACTCTGTTACGTGTTCACTCGTTGGTGTGTCGTCATAGCTCTCCAACATGAGTACCTCTATAATATATATATACATATATATATATATATATATACATATACATATATATATATATGTATATATATATAACGAGCTAAGAGTGATGTTTAAGTGAGTTTAATTTATTTTGGCTCCCCCCTCAAACACACACACACACTTGCACCTGCAGGTACATACACACTTGCACACACATTTAAACGCACACACACACGCAAAGCATGCACGCGCACACACACCCACACACTGTTAATCATTAACATGTGGCAGACGTCCGGGAGGTCAGTGGCGCGACTGTCCTCTCCACTCTCCTGCATTCAACAACACAAGCTCCATCTACACTGTCCATTACTCAATTAAATATCATGTACAACAACTCAACATGAATTGTACTGATCATTTGCAGAGATTCATGTATCTAAAGCCACAACGTATTTGATGTAGCCACTAATCTGAGCTTTAGGTAAGCAAAAGGCCACGTCCGGATAGTTAGCATATTGATTGAATTGTTGAAATGGTTGGAGTTAATCGCAGATGGATGAGACGTTTCATCAGGCCTATTACCCAATCATGAGATTTGTTTAATTTATTTTAAATTTTTTTGTAAAATATCAACATTAAAGCTGGGGTGACAAAAGGTCTGTAAAAACATTTTATAGAACCAAACTGTTTTGAGATTGAGGAACGAGATAGATTATATCTGTTAATTGTTTGTTGTGGTTGGTTTGTAGGTTAGGTACCCCCAGGCCTGTTCAGTTGGGACAGCCAGTTTTTCTTCATATGATTTGGGCACACATGTTCTATTTATCCTATCTTTTTTCGCTAATTGGAAGTATGCAACAGGGCTATCCAATTCAGTCTTATTTGGCAAGGGTTGGATTTAAGTGGGTTCTGGACCAGGACCAGATAATATCACACAACCTTTTTAATGATGGTTTGGTGTTACATAAAATGCCTTCTAGACTCAAATCACCACAGCTAACCCTGTGTTGAACTTTACAGAACCAACTAAAAATATGGAAATCAACAAGTAATTAACCTCTCCTCCAAGAGATACGTCCAGTATTAGAGTTGAAGGGAGAATTCCGTTTACACATATATTGATATTCAGTGAACTGTCATGATCAAAACAGTCCCCACACTCTGCTGTTGTCTCCTTCACACAGTACAGTGAGAATTAATCTCCAAAAACATGTGAGAACAATGTCATCTCCAATTCAGCATCATTCATTCTTTCAGCAACTTCAGGGAAAAGGACATACATGAATAGCCTTTTATTTCTTAAATAATGAATGTGCTTGCCACAGGATGAGCCTTGAATCTGTATTAATTGTAGAAACCGTTTAACCTTTGTCAAACATGTAAGGTAGATCTCTGGGGGCCACATTATGACTCTTTGGCCAGAGAGCTCAATGGCCGAGTGAGGGTGGTCCTCTACTTACAATACAATACAATATAATTTATTCTTGTATATCCTCAAATCACAACAGAAGTCATCTCAGAGGACTTAACAAAACCATTGAAATCACCAACACAGATCAGACAATCAACAGTTAAAAACACATGAGAAATATAGAGCACACAAAATAAAAATGTCCATACATATTGTAGAATGATAAAGTGTCCTGGATTGTCACCACATCCTTTCTGTTGGACACTAACTGTCCAACAAGACCCTCCTGCATCGGCAGGGAAAAACTCATAAGAACCCCCAGTGGGAAAAAAGTGAGAAACCTTGGGGAGACCCTTAACTTCACTTTTCTGTCTGTATACACAGTTGGAAAGCTCAAAGCAAAGCAAATAAAAGGCTAGAATATATTCTATGTTAAAACTGAATACTATTTTAAGAAGATACTAGTTTTAAATTCCTGTCGTATTGTTTGCAGTGGGGCAGTCAGGTACCCCATCACTCTCCCATGTGTCTTTTTTGCGTAATACCATACTTTTCTGGAAAATAAAGAATTTCTGGTTGAGAGCCTTTAATGTTTGTTAGAGGCTGTCACCAAACTGTTTCTGCTGTTGGAGTCCTCTATAAGCAGTCCTTTTAGTGAACACTTCCCCTGTCTCACGCTCCATTTGATAAGAGGCCTGTGAGTGAGGCCCATAAAGACTGCGCCCGGCTGTCAGACCTGAACAATCATTAATGTGGCAGGTATGTCCACAGCTCTGTTATCTGCTGGCTCTGAGCCTGGCCCAGCGCACAACAACACAGGCCCTTATCACCAAGACCTGAGCCTGACCTGTGAGACCATTGCCCCACCCACTGCTCTTGCCTCTCCAAAATTAAAGCAAACCACATCTATCGACAAAAATACAAATATACTGGAGATATGTTTTCTATAAAAAAGGGGGTCAGAGAAGTGTACTTGGAAAAGAAAATGGAAAGAGATATTGTGGATGTACACATGTATGAATGATTTGGGATTGTTCACCTTCAGTTGGATCACAGCAATAAAGCGTTAGGGTCAATCTGAACTTTAGCCTATAAAATCTACTTAAATCCAATACTTCGGTCATTTCTCCAGTCATCATTTCAGTAAGTTTTTCTTGTTGAATAATATCTGATCAGGTGTATTTGTGTGATTTATTTTATCATCAAATGCAGTGTGCATTTGACGCAGTTGGAGGAGGGGGGTTCTGTTCCAGAGTGGAACAGAACAGATACACTTCTCGGCAAGGGGCTCTATCACACGCGCGAGAAGGAAAAAGTGTGAATTCTCTGCCTGCTATGACCTCACCACTTCCCTGTACGTACATTTGGACATGTGCAGTAGCCGAGAAAAAATGTAAACGTAAATCCAAGTGCAGTGGGGTTGAAAAAATATCTGAATAGTCAACTCGCAAGCTATCTCAGACTTCATCTGAGGACATGTGGATGACACTGGTGCTTACTGGTATCACTCACTCAGTTCACGCTTTCAACTTTCTACAGTCTATGTTGACAAGGCACCATGTGTGCAGAGGTTTGAGCACTTTGAGTGTTTACGGCTGAACTCTCACTGCGTCACCTGTGCATTTATAATGAAGAGATGGAGAGTTAACTTCTCCATTAGTTAACTTCTACAGGACCCGGCTAGACCTTCACAAAGCCCTAACATTAACAATCTTGACTGTGCTAAAGCCAGTGGGTCATAACTAGGAGAGCTATTCTCCATGAGGTGATCTTTGCTGTCTGTAATCTGTGTTATCTGCCCCCTTAATTTTCATTTGGTCAAATAAATCAAGAAAAAAATAATATTGGCTGCAATGTAAGGGATTATGAGAATGAAAGTCCTCTGGATTCTACAGACAGGTAGAGGTGGCGAAGTGAGGAAGGGGGAAGGTTGCGGCTGGAGCTGAAGCTGTTAGAGCTGAAGCTGTTAGAGCTGAAGCTGTTAGATCCAGCAAGCACAATTTAAATGTAGTGCGTCACATTACATCTTGCTGCAGCGCTCGCTGTGACGTTAATTTTTGCACACGTTTCTACTTAGCAGTCACATACTTTTGCAATCTACTCTCCCTTGCTTGTGTTATACCTATTATGTAAGCCCCCGGACCTTGGGGCTGCAAGCCGTCTTTACACCCCTGTAGCGGCAATCTGGGCCACTTGGCCTAGTTCGTTTGTGAAAACCTTGTTTGTGACCGTGCCCTATGTGGCTGCATAGGAAAATTAGTCGTCAAGTCTGAATGAGCAGTGGGGACCATCTCCAGATGTTTATGCTCATCCTGACCGGAGCTGGAGGAGTTCACATGTTTGGGGTGGTGGGGTAAACTATGACCAAAACAATGAAAGTATTGTAAATATAAGTGCTCACAAGTTGGGAGTATTAACTGGTCCTGCTTCATCCCAGTATCACTGATAAGAATATTAGTAGTATAATGCAGTACATTCCTGGAGCAGCCGCAGGAAACCTACTCAGACACGGGGAGAACATGCAAACACTTCACAGAAGTTGAAACTTTTTGATGAGAGGTGACAGCACTAAACACTATGCCACCGTGCCATGGACTAACAACTTCGACTTAGACTTGGACAGACTTTATTGATCCACAAGGGAAATTGCGTTGGAGACGACAGTAGCTTGCATAGTATTTCACAATAAAAATTTAAAAACATCAAAGTAACAAGCTAATAATAGTAATAATCATACGATAACATTTGTGAGAATAGAATAATCTGGATAGAAGTACTCAGGAATATACATACCGTATCTGTGAATATGTACACATTTACAGAAAAAAAAATACAGAGAACTAGGATAGTGCACTGTTAATATACAATGTATACATGGACAAAGAGCGGACAGAAACGTTCCCTCATTATTAATGGTCCCTATACTGATGAGGGAACAAGGTTAAAACTCCCAAAGGTCCTGTATGACCAACTCTGGCCCTAAGTATGATGTGGCAGTTGGAACCTCCAGGACCGGCCCGGAGAGCAGGTCAGGTGAGCGGATTATCAGGCCTCTAACAGCGGACATTGAGGGGCCGTCCTGCTCAGCACCATTGTCTTGCACACAAAGGGGCCTCTTCTCTCACCTTTCCCGATCAAACAAGGGTGGGTCCTGATCCCATCAAACCATCAGCTCGTGCGTTGTTTGCTCAGTAGTAAAGCTGTGCTCAGGCTGCAGGGACACCCAGGTGACAAACAAACACACACACACCAGGATGAGCTCAGCTGGTCAGGACGTCACCACCCCCTCTGGCTCTGAAGCTGTCAGGGCGTTGCAGCCGGATAAGTGCCTGGAGTCCCTTCTAAACCCTACACAGCGTACACCAGAAGTTTGTCTTAATTCTGATTAAAAAGGGACCGAACACAGCGATATGGTGGCACTGAACATGGAAGTGTGCTCAGAATCAGAAAAGAAAATTGTTGAAACAAGTAGGTACCAATAAGCCGTTGGGAAGCTCTTTATCTAAAAAAGAGAAGAGAAATGACACTGCTTGAGAGGAAATAGTGAGTGTGTCATTGACCAGGGCGGACTACAAGAGTCTGCACAAGGAAGAAGCAGCTGGAGAGGACCATACATGTGTTTGTTCAGCTGGGAGAATAAATACTGCACACTTGTTGATTGCATTTCTGTCCCTATGTTTCAGCTGCAAAAGGTGGAACTATTTTTTTTTTTTTTTTAACTAAAAGGAGGAATGGTACATAACTGTTATTATCAAAAACATCTTTTTTGTTTGTAGAGCCCCTTTCGTACACAAGACAACACACAGCGCCTCACAACCCATATCACATCAAGCTGATCATAAACATTAAAATCTCCATGTACATTACAAAATGCGATTTGATACAATCCAGCCCGCGACTGTATGTTTTTCTTTTTTTACATACTTTATTTACTTTTGCTGCAAGTCCTAAGTAGCTCTGAAACAGTTGTTGTTTTGTGCTTTACAAGTCTTAATATATCTTTTCATTTTGCAGCAATGCCTCAAGCCCCTTCTGAATCAATGCTTGCACCTCATCATTCGTCCAGTCAGAGCCGGCGCTAGCTTTGGCCAATCAGCGCCGGGTAAACCTCAAGCCCCACCAGATGCTGTTCAGGGCCCAACGTACCTAGAACCTGGCATGGAGGAGGGACTCCTTTAGGCCCCGTAAAAGTTCTTGTAAATGGCCCTGTGGGGGAGGTTCCTGCAGTGGAGACACGCACCGACAGGACTGGCCCAGGAAAATTGCCCCGATGTTCCATCTAACTGCATATCATCTATCAATCTATCTAGTAGTAGTAGTATGGTTGCAGTAGTAGCAGCAGTAGCAGAATTAATGGTGGAACTAATAGAAGATGAAATAATCTTTTTTTTGTCCCACAGTGGGGAAATTTCAACAGTAGTCGTAGCTGTAGTAGTACTAGTAATAGCAGTAGTAGCTGTAGTAGCTATAACAGTAGCAGCAGTAGTAGATTCGGGGCTGAGGTGCAGCTCACACTACAGCCTTTGTCCAGAACAGTGTCTGTACCTGAGCTATATCAAGCTGTGACCCTCAGTGGGGCCCTGAGAGTGGCCCTCAGCCGTGAGCCTGTATCTCTGTATGAGGACTATTACAGCCTGTGGATTTGAAAGCGTATGCCCTTATTTGGCAGCAGTTTGTTTCCTGAACTTCCTTGAAAAAGAGGTAAATAATCTCGAACTAAAAATACTGCTGCTGTTTATTTATTCTGATGGAGAAACTTTTTTTCTGAGGAGTCAGAGGGGCCTTTGAGCTGGCAGTTTGAGAGCAGGGCCCTTTCAGCCAGCGACCACTTGTGGGCATTCTGGAGGAGACAGGGCGGTGACGGGTGGGGCCCTAGCACGGGGCACGGCACGGGGCCAGAGTGGAGGGGGCTCCTGAATGAGATGTCTAATTCATGGAACGGATGTTTTGAAGGAAAGACAGAGGATGTAGCAGGACTGAGCGTTCCCGTGTCCAGACTTCCATCACAGACACGACAGGAACATGCAACCAATGTACAATCCATCAAACAGGTCTTCTACAGCAGACCCCTAGAATAAGAGGGGCTCTCAGCGTCCCCTGTTCTCTGTGTACAGAGCTCACTCAGACTCCTGAGAAGACAAGTCTCTCATTTCAAGACTAAGGGCACGGTCACATAGGCTTTCACAAACGAACGAGGCCAAGAGGCCCGGATCGCCGCAGCAGGGGTGTGAAGACGGCCCGCGGTCACATGAACGCGTATTGCAAACGTGCCAGGCTGTGGTACAACGCCCGGTCCAGCTGGTGGCGCCAATAATAACTTCAGCGACTACCACGTTGTCCGAGTTGAGTTTTCGCTTCTCTTCCTGTTTACAATCTGCTACTGCAGCTAACAAGCAACGCAATGTTTGCATCAGAGCAATGTGAACAAGTGTGAGATATGTCTTTGCCCAAAATGCAGCGGTGGGACACGTGTGTGTTGTCTGTGTGTGCGGGCGCGCCTCTATAGTAAGCAGCGACCGGAACAGAGCAACCGGAGGCGGAGGATATAAGTGTGTGTGTGTGTGTGTTCTGGCAAATAAATAAAGACTGATTATTGAATTTCTGAAATGTTATTGCAATAGCACCACACTGAGAGCGAGGGTCAGGACAGATAGTGACGTGGGTGTGTGCGCGCCGCGGACACGAGTGCACACATACACACACACTCTCTTTAGCAATGCGCGTAAGAGCGCTGAGAAATGAATGAATGAGAATGAAAGAATGAAAAGTGTGGAGTACGAGCAACCGGAGACAGGGAGGTTGCGTGTGTGTGTTCTGGTGATTAAATAAAGACTGATTCTTGAATGTCTGAAGTGTTATTGCGATAGCACCACACTGAGAGCAAGGGTCAGGACAGAAGAGAGCTCGTAGGAAACGCTTTTCTTTGGCCCTGCAGCCACACACCCCCTGTGCCCCTCGACCACGGTACGGGGCTTATATGAAAGGTTTAACACAAGCGGAGAACACAAAAGTGCAGGAGAGACGTGTGAAAATGTGTGTCACAGGAAGACGTGTAATGTGACGCACGATATCAAGCCCCCACCACAACGCATCCCCCACTCCCCACCACCCGCGACACTGACCCCCCTCATCCGCGCTGGCCGAGGTTTTTAATCGAGCCAGGGCACGATTGCAGGAACCGTGCCCAGGCGCGATTGCCTCGGTCACATGGCACCTAAAGCCCGGATCAACCCGCGAAGTGGGCCCTGGCACGCTTTAACCGGGCTTTAGGCTGCGCATGTGACCGCAGTCCAAGTCAAGTCCAATTTCCTGGATCCGCAAGCCCAAGTCAAGTCCAAGCCTCATTTCCTACGTATTAAAATTATGGCCAATACAATTTAAAAAGGAATACAATATGTGAATTCATTGTATTGTCTTTTAGGGCGTATTTTTCCAGCCTTAAACATTTCAGCCAGCCAGGGATGGACTGGGACCATAATACGGCCGGGATTTTTGCCTCCTCAACGGCCCGGCCCGGTTTGCTGTAACATTTTTTTAATGGTTATTTATACATTATTCAGAAGCGCATACTGTAGAGGATGTATGCAGTTTCAACAATCTAAATAAATAATAATAATAATAATACATCGGTTTTATATAGCGCTTTTTTGGACAATCAAAGACGCTTTACATGTCATTATTCATTCAATCCATACACGGTGGTGATAAACTACAACTGAAGCCACAGCTGCCCTGAGGCACACTGACAGAAGCAAGGCAAACAGTACGTGCCATTGGCCCCTCCGTTCACCACCAACCATTCACACACCAGTATGCCAAACAGAGCAGACACCAGAGGGAATCTACATTATTATATGACTTGGAGTGTACGCGCACTCTGATTGGCTGATGTGCGGTCTGATATTTTCCCATCTCGGACCGTTACCATGACAATCGGTCTACAGCACGTATCACCTTTCCTCGGTAAAAAAATAAATAATGGGCGACGACTGGAAGCATTCTCCTATCATCCGGACGAGTTCGAAGAGCCAGAGGAACAGAAAATAACGACAAAAACACAACTCCTAGCAGTCAAGAAGAGATTGACAACTTTGTTACAGATCAGAATGCAAAAAACACGATTAGGAAAACCAAGTCGGAGATCAATTGCATAAATTATAAATAGTCATTTAACAAACATTTATTAACCTCGCGCTCGGTTGATAAGCCGTTATTATTCAGCATTAATCAGTCCACATCAGAAAATCCATTCAGAATGTAATTTTACCTACTCTTGCAAGAATCAGGCTTCATATGAATTTATCCTAAAGTCAAACTTTCCACTTGTTTTTCTTCAGACACACGCTTAAGGCTGAGCATGTGTCGTGTTGAAAATACATTTTGGGTGGCCATTTTTTGTATTTATTTATTTGACATGAGCTTTGCTAATTAATTGTATTGTTCAGATCGGACATTGCTAAGAGCTCATTTTCTTCCGCAGTCCCTGAGCAGAGGGAGATTGACGGCAGGTTTACACTGTGCAAAAAATAAATACATAAAATGACTTTGTTACCATTTAAAATACAGGGGAAATGTTGCACCCAGGCAGTGAGTGGTGGGGGTGCCAGGTGATGGTAAAAAAAATGTCAAACTGGATGGCACTCTCAAATGTTAATAATGCATAATTATCCAAAGAACCAAGACCAAGAAGATTGTGGTGGATTACTGCAGACGTGACTCTGCTGCTCCAATCCCAGTGAACATCCAGGGAAGGGACATTGAGAGAGTGGACTCTTCTAAGTACCTGTGTGTTCACAAACTGGACTGACCTCTTCAAGAAGGGCCAGAGCTGGCTTTACCTGCAGTCTTTTGGACCTAAGCGGAAGACCTCTGTGTTGGCATCAGCCATCTTGTACGCTTTGGACAAGATGGCTTCAACACATAATGGGACATTTTTGTCCTAATAATTATGCAAGGGGACAGTGTTTCTTTCCATACATCAAAACTTATGCACACACCCAGTGTGACAAAAACGTATTTAGTCAGCCACCAAATTTGCTCCGTCTTAAAAGGATGAGGGAGGCCTGTCATTTTCATTAAAAAAAAATCATATTGTCTGATTTTAAAAGAATTTATTTGCATATGTTGGTGTAAGCATATGTTCATGTAAACATATTCACTTTCATTTAGTCATTTTTATCAGATTTTTATTTTTCCATAATATTTTGCTGCTTAATAGATACATATATAAAATATCCCATAGCTATTTTGCATTGTGTACTTTTAATTTTAGTTTTGCTTTGAGTGCTCCACTGTTCTTTATGGCACGGTGGCTGAGTGGATAACACTCTCGCCTCTCAGCAAGAAGGTCCTGGGGTCGAATCCCGGCCGGAACAGGGTCTTTCTGAGTGGAGTTTGCATGTTCTCCCTGTGCCTGCGTAGGTTTCCTCCGGGTACTCTGGTATTGGCTGATGTAGATTACGCCTTCAGCCAATCAGAGAAATTGGGTAGGTGGGTGTTTCCGCATTCACAGTGGCGGGTGTTTGGTGCCTATAGCACACAGAGAGAGATGAAGAGTGAGGAGGACTCGAGCAGCAAAACAGCCTTTTCCAGATAGAAATATCGGCACTATTTCAAACTTACTGAGGTTAAAGGAAATAATGTGCACGTCAAGTTTTGAGAAGTGTATGTCCATCCGCTGTCGTTTAAGTTGAGTTGCAATAAATGCAAACCTCTGTGCAGATACTTGTCTTTGTGACGTGCACTCTATTCATCTGGCTTATGAAACACGCTCTGAGAAGGTATAGTTACTTTTACTAACTCAGTTAGTAACTCAGTTACTTTTTGGGACAAGTAACTAGTAACTATAACTAATTACTTTTTCATGCTCCCCCTTGGACTGCCACCTTAACGTGGTGGGGGAGTTTGAGTACTCGGGTGATCCTGGGAGCTATGCTGTCTGGGGCTTCATACCCCTGGTAGGGTCTCCCATGGCAGACAGGTC
>JAPMNZ010917730.1:0-11449 GCA_029875035.1 Pomatoschistus microps
ATATATATTTATGTATTTATATATATTTATTTATGTATTTATATTTATGTATGCATTGCCTCAAAACCGTGTCTCAAGGACGTCCATTTGTAGCAGACGATGTCATTGGAGAGCCCTGTGCTCGGTTGTGAGTAGTGACCAGAACACTTCCTACTTCTTGCCCCTCCTCCTCTTGGGCAAGCCAACCATGGCAACATCTGAGCCCCGGAGGGGAGGAGCTGAAAGCAGCATCATAATCCTAGTACTGGTGGCTTCAGCCAGGGCACAATCAGGACAAACAGGAGCAGACAAAAAGGAGCAAGTCAGACGGGAGAAGTGACTTCTCTTCGCACCAGGACACCTTCTCTTGCCATTAAAAACACCTCGAGGGAGTGCTACCCCCATCCGTCATGGCTTTTTCTCCTCCACCAAACAGGACTACATGTACTATTAATAGTATCTTTGAGGCATGCGTAGACACACAACATGAGGTACATAAATTAGCATTTAGCTAGCATTGTTGTCTAGAGGCAATTTAGAGGAAAGGTTATTTGTAGGACATCTTCTTACCTGCAAGAACTTACTAATTCAGAATTTCAAACTAGAACTGAAACCTGTGGTCGAGATTCAAAGAAATCATCCCTTTCAGGGCTTCATCACTGTGACCTTGAATTCAGTTTTCCTATAAATATGAATTTGAATCTATTAGTTAGTTGTTAGCAAATATAATATTTTACCTCAATTTCACAAAGATCATATTTCCAGATAGTTTAAAAAAAAAAAATACATTTTAAGATTTTATAGACTCACAAAATTTAGTTGTCAAGTTATTTCTTTCGTTTTCAAATTTGCTTATGATTTTACGCATGCTTCAACTCTTTATCATATGATACCTTGTTTTGTTCTGAATAAAATTTGTATTGTTGCAAGAGAAGTTGCATACCAAATCAAATTAAATGATAAAATTCCATTATTTGCAAGCATCAACTTACAGTTCAAAACCAAAAGTTTACATACATCTAGCTCTTTTCTAGTTAATTATTAGTAGTAGGTAATTATAAACATGTGTTATTGGCAGCTTGTCTGTCTACAATATTTCATAAGAAATCTTGATTGTAAAAAACACTCAATACCAATTTACCAAAAATAATAAAACTTTCTGGTTTAGTTTAATTTGTTGTCCTGTTTATTTGTTGTCTCATCTTGCAAAACCTCTGATACTAGTCATTAACCCCTAGTATATTTTAAATATTCCACACTGAACCGCCTTTTTAACATAATGTGTATGTCCCCCGGGAGGGAACGCGGTGCTTTGTTTTTCCACACATGATCATTGAATGTTTTGGTAAAAAGATAATGAATCTTCCCAATAATAAGCAGATTGGTTTTGAGTGGCCATTGCAAAGACTAGATCTCAATCAGAAAAATATTTCTTAAAAATGTCAATATTGCAGTAGTGAGCCACGAGAGATACACGCATATGTCATGTATATTTTTAACAATGTGTCTGTAAACTTAGTTTCCACTGTGCATGTATTAGAACAAAATTGTTTACAATTCCTCATAAAAAAGACATTCAATCATATTTGGACATTCTATTCCAATGAGCCTTGGGATCAGACTATCAGCTTCAGCTTCTCACAGAGCTTCACCATATCTGTCAACGTTCCAGTGTGCGCTTTAGCACTGGAGCACTAAAGATTAGCTAGATCTGGTTGGATTTGGTTTGGCTATTTTCATTCTGCGTTAAACGGTGCTGTAAGATTAATATTTGCTAGATATAAATATAAGTATGAATACGGAATTACCTAAGGCCACTTAAGTCTTTATTTGCATTTGTAACATTTACCTGAAATAAAAGATAAAAGATAATTCACATACTACAACATATTATAACATGAAAAAATGGGGCAAAAGAATGTTTGTGAAATCTAGGAACTGTAGAAATAAACAACTAATATAGGAACAGATCAGTGGCAGGCTTTTCCCCACAGATACACGACATTGATTTACTACTCACTCTGTAGCACTGAAATAGTGGCCTGGGCACGAATCCACGTGATCGCAGGGTTTTGTCGCAGGTCGTTTCGTCTGGGGTCGTTGCTCGCTCTGCACTCATAAGTTCCAGAATCTTCCAACGTCAGCCGTGTGATCCCAAGCACACTGACCCCGTTGGCTCCGTACGCTGTATTGATGGACACCCGTCGCTTTCTAGCTCCGTCCCATAACTGCTTGAAAGAGTCTGCACGGTTTATTTCAGCGTACCACCACTGGATTTCCGGTGTTGGGTTTCCAACCACACTGCAGTACAGCTCAAAGGCATCCCCTGTAAGCTTGGTCTCAGACATTGGCGACTTCTCAAACCCAGCTGAAAAGAGAAGGTAAAGGACAGGAAAGGGATGTGGAAAAGAAAGAGAAATCAAAGAAGTAGAATCATAATAGTATTGAAAAACCATAAATGATTTAGAGAGAAAACAAAGAGGATAGTGTTAGTGACAGACAACTTGTTATTAGATGTATCAAGTTGGAAAAGCATTCCCATAAAAGGGTTAGAGTTAAAAGCATACTCAAAAGAAGTGGACATAATGGTTGTGACACCCATGGCACTAATTTTCCCGTGGATGGTTTAGCTATAGTGCAATGACCTGAATTTGCAATCATTGTAAATAGATAAAATCAAAACACAAAATACTATGACCAGCTCTTTCTGCTACTAATGTTCCTGTTTGGCACGCAGCAGCTAGTTTTCAAGCCATGTCCACTTATTTTCAGTCTATTAGCATCATAGAATGTCTTGCACAGTTGAGACCAGTGGAGGCGGGTCCCGGCTTAAATTAATGGGGCTTATGCTGGCTAACGTATGCTTTAGCTTTCTGCTTGTTTGGCTCCCACTCTAGCCCCACTCTGATCACTAGCTGCTGATTGGTCAAAACGCAGCGGAGCCCCTCTGCATGTGCATATGATCCGCACACACGTATTTGGCATCATGAGAGCTTGTCCACTGCACGGAACAGGGAGGACCAGACGATGCCCAAATATGGGCAAGTTCCGCTAATCTTTAGGAACCCATGGCTGTCCCATGTGCTACTGAGCACAAACCATTAATGTGAATAGGATCACCAGGTCTTGGTTTTTTCACATTTTCCTACCACGCGGCCATTTTGAAAAAGCCCAGAGAAGGCAAAAGTGGTGTGGAACATTAGTTTCAACGGCGGAGATAGCCATGACAACGTCCATTAACTTTTAAAGTCTATGCTTAAGACCCAGAGCCCCTAACCTACATCGTTTACTATTTTGCTTATCACAACAATTGTCCCTTGCTCCATGTTTTTTGCATATAAAAGGATTTACTTTCTATGAGCATTCCTGGCTGATATGGTAATACTATGTATGAAACTAGAATCACTAGCACAAACCTCGGCCATGAAGCGCAGTTACGTTTCATAAAAATCTCTCCAGATGGTGATCCTGACATAATCACCTCAAACATTTAAAGTTTTTTATTTATGTACTTTGTTACAAACCAACAGGCAGACAGTTAAAACGTGGTGATTGAATTACCCCCTGGCAGATGTGATAATTGATACAAAAATAAAGTACATTTGTATGCCATATTATTAAAAGACCAAGGCTATATAGCGGCCATCCTCCTGTGGACCCAGAAATGGATTATAAGGGATGGATGTATGCCAGATTTTCATTAAAAATTATCCATTTTAAAGTCTGTATGAATACATATAATTATGAATATATATATTTATATTTTCAAATTGTTGCAAAACATTTTCCCCAAGGCCGGAGAATTTTGTCATGCTCCCAGTGAATTTAATGAAATCCTCATTGTTTTTTAAATGTTGAAAAATAATTGAAGGTTTTACATTTACCGGCACGTTAATATTGTGAAGAATGTCTTGGGGGTTTTTTATCAACCCCTTTATGTACTAGTAGTACATTTTCACAGTAGAGTGAGTCTATAGTATGAATGATTGTGTAAATCTAATCTCTTTTTATCCATATCAATGTGGGTTGTTTTGAAATTAGGTCAACCAGCTTTAATTTGGGATAAGCTGTGGTGGATGTAAGCAGTTGAGATTTATGCGCAATTGGTCGCAGTGGAATAAAATACCAAATGCAAATATATGCTACGATGTGTATTTTATGAATGCATGTATTTATTATTAGGTTTTTGTATTTATCTGCTTCTTCTAATGTGTAATACTTAATCTGACATACGCTATAATATGAGAATCTGAACCATAGCATAAAATATCCATCCATCCAGCTTCTTTCCCTTAATCCATTTCTGGGTCGGGGGCGGCAGTCAGAACCCAACTCACAGAGCACCAGCCCCTCACTGATCCTCCAGCAGGTGGTGTCCACAGGAGGACGGCTGCTCTGTCAAGAGAGCATAGCCTTGATCTTTCAGCGGGGGGCTTCAGGCAAAGTGGGGTTAGGCGTGTTGCCCAAGGACACAAATACAGCAGACATCAATGGGAGTCGGTGGAGATGGTCTCGTGGTGGGCTCAAACCCACAACTTTCAGGCTTTAAGGCCGATGCTCTACCAACTGTTGCCCCACTAGCATAAAATATGTTGGCGCTTGATTCATATCCAGTTACACACCAGTAGTTAGCCAGAAATACACTCTTAATGAACCTCAACTATCGACAAATCACCTGCTCCACGCCATTCCCCTGCCCCTGCTTTTCTGGCTGCTGTACACTGCCCGCCCATCCATAAATCACAAAAACATTGCCCTGGAACATTGGAGAGGAAATGAGAACAAAAAGCCTGTGGTCTCTCGAGTATTCATCTGTGGGATGTTTCTAAACACAAATGCTTCCCATCTGCAGTGCTAAAGTGATGACATGTGAGTCTTTGGAGGGCTAAGCGATACATGCCCTCATAGTGTATGTAGCATATTTATTATATTATATTTTCTGAACTAAGTGCAATCATAGCACCAGAGTTTATTTTATTGTATTCTTTTTTATCATCTTATTATTTTTATTCTATTGTTATTATTTTAATTGTCTATTGTCTTATCTTAAATAATAAACTCCGTTGTGTGCAATCTGAGTACTCATATTTCCTTCTTTCTCTTCTTTAATGTGCGCAATGATGACACTGAAATTTTCCCACTGTGAGACGAATAAAGGAATATCTTATCTGATCTTATCTAAAAGTAAGTAAGTAATCTTTATTTATATACCGCCTTTCACAGACCAGAGTCACAAAGCGGTTTACAATTGTTATTTTTTTGGGGACTCTCACTCCACACAGAGATGGGAGCGGGGTCGCCAGTACTATTGTACATATTTTCATAAATATGTACAGACCTATTGTACATATGTTTAGTACATATTTGTACTATTGTACATATTTTCATAAATAATCTATATTACATTGATATAATAGACATTGAATTTAGCAATGACTAGAATGTATGTACATTACAGATATGGACATCTTTGAATAGGGCTGGTAATATCATATTGTATATATTGAAATACTATATAATTGCTGTATACTGCTGTATTTGTCCTTACTGGGATATAATTACCATATAATTTGCATGTGCAGTGCAGCTGGCATTTTCCTGAACGTGGGGGAAGTCAGAGGAAGAGCTCAGCTAAATGGTACTGATAATTATGAGCAGCTTAAACATGGACAGATAATGATATTGTAACATGTACATCATAAATAGTTTTTTGGTCTCAGTATTGAATTTTGTGTTATGTACACTGGGAAGACTTCGACATGTACTGTGTGATATGTACATGATACGTGGGAGTATCATGTTTTTACTGCAAGTAATTGTACTATAAAGGGGTTCACAGTGGAACCAGCCTCCATACATCCATCCATTTTCTACCACTTAATCCATTTCTGGGTCGGGGGAGTGTCAGTCAGAGCTGCACCCAGTTCACATAGCACCAGCCCCTCACGAATCCTCCTGCAGGTGGTGAGTCCACAGGAGCTGAGATCTTTCAGCAGGGGCTTCAGACAAAGTGAGGTTAAGTGTCTTGCCCAAGGACACAACGACAGCAGACATCAGTGGGAGTCATGAAGTAGGTCTTATGGTGGGCTCAAACCCACGCCCTTCAGGCTCAAAGACCAATGCTCTACCAACTGAGCCACTTTCGCCCCTGGAACCAGCAAAAAAGCACAATTTGACGAGAGTCATGAAGAATGTGTTACATTAACTGTAATGTGACCGTAATGTGTTATTTGCATGTTTGTCTTGTGGTATAATAATAATTATAATGCATCGGGTCTATATAGTGCTTCTTTGAACACTCAAAGATGCTTTACCAACTGAGGGATTTTATATTTTATCTTTAATGTACTTTGAAGTGAAGTGTCTTGCCTAAGAACACGACAACAGTTTGGCACTTTATAGCCACAACCACCAGGTGCAGCCTCATTGTAGCACCTGGTGTTCCCAGAGGTCTTAGCTTCTTATCTTGAGAGGTCTGACGGGACCGTAACTTAAACTTTTTAAGTTAATAGTCGGTCCATATCTTCATGTGAAACCCATTGTTACATTTTCAGTGTGAAAAACATGTTTGAATAATTGATTGAACTTGTATTATTGATCATATGTACATTTTGCCCATTAGTTTTCAATACTCTAATACAAAATGACCTAATAAACAAGCCCAAATGCAAAAGATTCGCCTTTAAACAAACTTTCCACAATGTAAATTACAGGAAAAAGTGTTGCCAGAATAAGTTGCGACCCCCGACCAACTATACATAATTTTCCTTATACATGAATTGAGAAGTTCACTGCAAACAAAGGCAGAAAACATTACCAAGAAGAACAAGTAGAGAGCTGCACAAGCATGAAGTGAATTTAACCAATGTGCACTTCCCATAATGAACTATTTAATTGAATGGACCCTGTGATTGATAGAGAAATCCCTCATATAGATTCCAAAGAATCTTATTTTACTTTTCAAACAAAAAGTTTACAAACTAATTTGACCAATTTAAGATATGTTACATCACATAAAGGTGCACTCACCACTGCTTGATAGTCACAGATTTGATTGCTCTGTATGGCTTTACTTGTATGCTTCATTTATTTAATTACATGTTTATTTATTGCTCGGAAATACTGCAGCAGGGGGTTCGGCCAATTCTGACTGTCCTCAGCAGCCCTTATCCCTGTTTATTTGTTTAATTACTGTGTGAACATGGTCTCGCAAGCAGACCAAAGCGATATAGTCATAGACTGCAGTAGTGTGAATTACAACAGCAGTGGGTGTAAGTCACAGAACAGCAGAAAATCAGGCAGTGTAATGTGATTATGATTGTCACAAAAATATCCCCAAAGTGGGACAAATAAAGGTTCTTTTATCTTACCTCACCTTGATATGAATCAATGGAGTCATGACAGCATTAATAATCACACTTCCATGCTATAAACAGTTATTACATATGGCCAAAATATATTTATCTGATAAAACTAAAAGACAGACTGTAGTACCTCCAGCATGTCCTGTGTCTTCCCCCAGGGTTTTCTCTCAGTGGGAAATGCCCATAACACCTCCCCAAGGAATTTGTCCAGAAGGTATCTGAAGCAGATGCCTGAGCCACCGTGACCAGTTTGTCTCGATGTTAAGAAGCATTGGCTCTACTCCGAGCTCCTCATATGTGACTTAGATTTTCACCATATCTCTAAGGAAGCAACCAGCCATTCAGTGGACAAAACTAATTTTGACAACTTCTCAATCATGGATGACAGATACTACCCAATTTCTTTCTGGAAATGATCTTGCAACCCAACTTTTGGAACCACTCACTACAACTTGTATATTCATTATTGTTTGTGGCATCATAGACATTCAGTATAACCCAAAAATGTATAGTTGTTAGCCATTGGTTTTCTGCTACTCTACAGTTATAGTGACTCTTCTTTCAGTAACAAATTACCTCTAGCCCTAAAATGAAAACAGCAACAACAACAAAAATCATTCATTCAATAACTTGTTCATGAATGTATTATGAATCAGCATGAGCTTGCACACAGATACCTACACTTATTAGCTATCAGACGCTATTTTTTCTCAGGTGCTGGCCCACACTATCTCTCTCTGTTGCGCGCTGCAAGCAACAGACCTAGATTATGGGAACATCAGGAAGATTCCATGTCTTCCCCCATGTCTCCTGAAGCTCCAATAAAACTCTACCTGTGCTGTTTGTGCCACAACAGGCTGTCTTCATCTTTAAAAAAAACCTTTGCATGGTTTTAAAAAAGAACCTTGTGAATCATTATTTGACACTGGCTAAGAGCTGATTTGCTGATGTGATGTGATGAGGAGAGCAAAACAAGTTTCTTCTTGCTGATGGTGGTGGGGTCTTGTAGGATATAATTGAGAAGCATTGACCTAAATAGTGACAGGGTTAAAGTGACCTATAGAGCGCGTACTTTCTTAGCTTGCTTACATATTTTGAAATACAATAGAATATCACTCTGCCATCTTCCCCCGTAAGGCACAGACGCGTCAAGTGACACTGGATGTAATTAGCCATACCACCCAGTAGTTTTATGTGACAGCTCTGTCTTAACAGCTGTAGTAGCAGTTATTACAGCCCACATACTCTTCACTGATGAAGGCTGAGGAGAACTCCCTTGAGGTCTTCATTGTGCCGTAGCCACACCATCACTACCACCACTAAACTAGAAGCATGCAGCTCAGTGAGTCAGCCCTCAGCCTGCCCACAGCCTGGAATCGTCCCATAACATAGAGAGAGAGAGAGAAAAGGAGAGAGAAAAAGCAGCGAGAGGAAAACCCCCTGAGGTCACTTTGGGACCTAACTGTATATTTTGCATTGGTATTCATATACAGGTCGACCATTTTTCTGCTTAGGCAAGATAATAATGGAGTGATCAGGACTGAAGAAAGTTATTCATTTGATAGTGTTTTTCTTTATATATTTATTTTTTTTGTCCAACTTGACCCAGATAAAGCTGAAGTGATGCCACTTGGTCACACAAATACAATTCTAGTCCTAAATAATCAGTACATTCATTTTGTTTTGAGACTTTACAAAATGACTACTAAACATACTTGTCGTGAATTGTGAATCATTCTTACAGTCCTCATGGAACCAGAACGTACTTGGCCTTAACCTGCCACTCCAAACATGGTCAATACAGATTATAATTGGATAATAAAAGGATGATAAGATTAAACATAATTACACCATATTTGGAAGATAACAACACTGATGTGCCATGTGTGTTTAAAACTAGGGAATATTTCCTAACAGGCAACCGTTTTACTCACAAGGAAGCCTGCAATGGTCATTTCCATTTGAACTTTTGAGTCACTCTCAGTCTCTTTCCCACACATGCAGCTTTACAAATGTTTCAGGATCCAAGTTGATAGAGCCCCATACTCTATCCCTTCTTCCCTGCTTCTCCAACAACCTACTCCTCATATAGCTCCTACTCCTCTTTAAATTATTTCCAACACTGTGTTTCTTTGTAGTGTTGTGTTGTGGCTCGCACCCCATGACATTTCGCTCTTGTTCTGGGCAGCTGGGGTCTGTGTTGTAGGTAGCGGAACTAGTCAGTGATCGTTGTCTGTTTTGGGCAGTATTAGAAATGATTCTTACCAGATAAATTGAAGTAGCATTTATAACTTTCTATCTTTTCAGTTTGAAGGTTATATACATTTTAACTTGGGCTCGTGGCTGTTATCTTACCTTTGTTGTGAGAACTTCAAGTGGAGACATCTATAAGCCTTACACTGCAGACCCTTTTTATCAGGTTGAAATTATGCGTTGTTAGGGGAAACTGAGATAAGTTTAATGTATAATATGTAAAACCATATTATTCACAGGGACTAATTATATAGAAAACAGCGTATGCAAAAGCTAACAGTTTGAGCCTCACTCTTATCAATTCCTCATACAAATTGTTACGCTGTCGATATGCCACATAATTCCCATCAGGTGACTTATTTGTAGTTTCATAACCGTGTTCCGCTGACCCATGAGTTTGGTTTTATTTAAGTATATTTTATGTCATTATACTTGGCTGTAGTGTTGTTCCAAGGTGTCGTTCTGACGCACACCAGCTTGAATCACACTCTGTAAGGAAGAATGACCCAAGGTTTTTGATTATTGTGAATGTACCGATGAACGGACATTGTTTTTGAAGGACGTTTGGAGACAAAAGGGTAGTTGTATTCTGAAATTAAAATAAATAAAAGATAAACCTTTTATTTGAACAACCAAACGGAAGGTTAACATTGAAAATGTATAATTACATTAATCATGTTTTTTAACCACTCTTTTCGAACCTGTTTTTGACAGTTAGAAAAGACAGCATTTTAAATGGTATGTAAATGTAAAGAAACCAATGAGGATGCTCTGACAGGTTGTGTCATGAGAGCTGATTGGTTTTACACACTGTCTGTAGGGGGTGTTGTGTAGTAGTGGTCCTGTGTAGGAGCTGTGTGTGTGGCTGTTTGATTTAAAAGAGAAAAGAATCCCTCAAAGCCCTGGAGTTTAATGCTCTGACCCACAGTGGTCATACTGAGTGGTACTGACCACTGTTGAAGCAGCTGGAGTCATGTTCATCATAGTGACAAATGGCTGACACTGAGGATGTACATCCTATATGACCTATAAAACGCCTCCTGGCTGCTAAGATATAAAGGGCACCACAGTCCAAATAGTATATGAATATATTTTTATTGGCCTCTACGACCTGAAATTCAAATAAACATGATACAAAATCAGTGTAATTGACGCAGTAAGAAACCTTCAAACCTAGCAGCACCTGTGCCCTCTAATTCTGTCCTTGTTATAGGAGAATGGGCACAAGTCACATAACGACCACAGCGCCACCTTGTGTCTAGGGGAAGGTACATTCTGGGTCCTACACAAATGTTTACTATGTCTTTCTATCAATTGTTGACTACTATTATGGTGGAAAGAAGCTAGCTAACTGTTATCTATCAGTGCAATGGTCTCTTATTATTGCTTTGGGAATTTCAATAATTAATTTAAGAATTGTTGAACGGATTTGGTAAATAAATACAACATAGACCAATAGAATCCAGATGGATGTCACAAAAGATAATAATGATAATGATACAAGTACAATTATGTGATGCAACACTGAAATTTCCCAACTGTGGCACAAATAAAGGATCTCTTAATCTTAATCACTACAACGGCTGCCTGCATCTTTTTATAAAACTTGTGTTGTAAGGGGCGACAGTAGCTCAGTTGGTAGAGCATTGGCCTTTGGGCCAGAAGGTCGTGGGTTCGAACCCACGGTAAGACATACTTCACGACTCCCTCTGATGACTGCTGTCGTTGTGTCCTCGGGCAAGACACTTAACCCCACCTTGCCCGAAGCCCCTGTTGAAAGATCTCAGCTCCTGTGGACTCACCACCTGCAGGAGGATCAGTGAGGGGCTGGTGCTAAGTGTACTGGGTGCAGC
>JAPMNZ010917743.1:0-10386 GCA_029875035.1 Pomatoschistus microps
AATTGTTCAATTGCCATCTGAATGAATAATTAAATAAATAAAACATCAAAAAACTGAGTTCATTATTTTTATTACTAAGAAAGACAACAAAACGTAAAAAATGTATAGCATCCTAAGGATATGTTTCAGCTGTTTGAGAAAAAGATTTGATTGTTTACACAAGAAAATACAACAATATTTGTACTTAATATCAATTATGTGGATAAAATGGAAACAGTGGCCTTCTATTGCAGCTTGTTCACTTACAACCACTAGATGGAGTGAGAGGCTCATCGTACAGGCCGACTGTAGCATTCATTAGGGAGGTTTTATAAGAGATAATGTGTGCATTTCAGTGTGTTTTTTGACTGCTGTTAATGCTTAATTAATCATTTTACGAATTTTTATGCATATTTTAAACAACTGTGTGAATTCCATTTATCTGTGTATTTCCCTGTTTCACAACAGCAGTCGTCTCGGAGGACTCAGCCTATAACAGATCAGAGACTCAAACAGTTCAAACACAAGAATCACAATGATAATGAATACATGCACATATAGGAGCTATTGGTCCAGAGACAGCGGGATGATCAATGTCCTTTAATGTTGATAAATGTCCTCGATCATCACTGTCAAAGAATGTGAGAAACCTTGGGATGTAGAACCAGGACTGAGGCTATAGAACAGGACTGAGGCTGGAGATCCAGGACTGAGGCTGGAGATCCAGGACTGAGGCTGGAGATCCAGGACTGAGGCTGTGGAACCAGGACTGAGGATGTAGAACCAGGACTGAGGATGTAGAACCAGGACTGAGGATGTAGAACCAGGACTGAGGATGTAGAACCAGGACTGAGGGTGTAGATCCAGGACTCAGCCTGCAGAACCAGGACTGAGGATGTAGAACCAGGACTGAGGATGTAGATCCAGGACTGAGGATGTAGATCCAGGACTGAGGATGTAGATCCAGGACTGAGGATGTAGATCCAGGACTGAGGCTGTAGATCCAGGACTGAGGCTGTAGATCCAGGACTAAGGCTGTAGATTCAGAACCAGGACTGAAACTGTCGATCGAAAAATCAGGCTGTGGTTCCAGGTCTTAGTCCAGGCCAGGGGGAGACCAGTTCATGAATAGTTTAAGGTCTATGTCTGCAGTACAGTGTTGTGAGCGAGCAAAGTTGTCACCTATGATCAATAGACTTTGATTGTTTTAAATGTCACTGGCAGCCTGTGTAATGACTTTCCTTTATGAACAAATTAGAAAAGCTGAGCTCGATGCCAGGGCTGTCACAATCTAAGTGGAATTGTGCTGTGTGGGCTCTCACTAGCAATATTTGACGTGAACTAGAAGATTTAAAATAGCCATTGACTACAACATTGTTTTATCTACAACATATGACATATGACACATGACGAGATTACTTTTGATTCTTTGTAAATGCTTTGTTTGTTTAGACATAACAAATATGTAGCTGTTTTACACATAAAAAGTGTACACAAAGTTGAATAGAACATATTTACAAGAAGTAATGCTAATGGAATCTCTACACTTACACATTCAAATACAAGTTATGTATAAGTCTAGTACTTATCTGACAGCATTCAGCCAGTGCGCACACACGCTTACATACTCACACACACCCACACACACCCACACACACCCACAAACACACACACGCACACACACAGGCACACTCACCTCTGCATTTACCCATATAAATCTCCACAATGTTGTTGTGAACCCTCTACAGAAAAACCAAAAGATTTCTGGCAGTATTAGTCCTACAAATTGAACAGGTTGTCAATTAATGAGAAAATACCGTTAAATGTAAATCACAAAACTAATCATGTATTGTGCGAATTGCAATGAGAAAACTAGTTCAGCCTCTCACCCACAGAGTACTTGGAGGTGACAGACTGCTCTGGTTCTCAAACATGTGGGCGTTCACTTTAACATAATCTTCCTCTCCTGAATCATTCATGGAGCATTCTGTGTACAGGATGTCCCGAATTGAGTAAAAATAAACCTGAGTGAAGGTCAAACGAAGTCCAGAGAGGTCTCATGTCCCGTCAACACTGAGAAAGTGAAGGTGTTAAGTAGTAAGTAGTAGTAGGAAGTGATTATTTGATCTATAAAGCATTTCACAGACCAAAGTCACCCAAAATGCTTTACTCGGATTTGGAGATGAATCTTTTCCACTTGCATCACAAGTTAAAGAACAGTGGGAATGAGGAGCACACAATACAAGACAAGTTTATATTAAGTATAGCACAACTCCACACTTATTAGTCAAAAACTCTATCTTGCATTGACTTGCCACCCATTCTTAAAGCACCCGCCTCTCATTGCAGGTGCGGGGCCACAGGGGGATGACTGCTCCATCAGCAAGACACAATCTCGGTCTTTCAGCAGGGGCTTCAGGTGAGGTGGGGTTCTGTGTCTTGCTCAAGGACACAACCACAGCCAACTTCAATGACATCTTTGATTCACAGACTAATGCTCTTCCAACTCCACTACTGTCATCACCAAAGCAACAGAAATCATTTCATTTCATTTCAATTCAATGTATTTTGTATGGACCTAAATCATAGCAGTAGTCATCTTGTAAAGCTTTACAAGCAATTAACTTGGCAACACAGATCAGAGAATCAAACTGCTCAAACACACAAAAGGCAATGATGCACCAGTGTCCATTAATGTTGAAAAAAAAGTTTATGAATGTCGAGTGTCCTGGATCATCACCACTGTCCTTTGACCCTCATGAATTGACAAGGAAAAACAAGGAAACTATGAGAGGCTATGGATCCAGGACTCAGGATGTAGAACAAGGACTGAGGCCATGCAAAGCAGGAAGTATGGCTAAGTAAGCAGTTCAACATCATCAATAAAACCGTTTGCGTCAATGATCTACAGAGCCTAAAGAAATGCCAACTCAAACTTGATAGCGTTGAATCTGTAATGCCTTCAAGTCCAGTCCAGTCACTTTCTAATCACCTGTAAGCCGGACTATCTTTAACCTGTGGCGGGGAAATGTATTGATGCCATGATCCAGGAGCGCTCAGTTTCTCTCATAAATAATGCAGAGATTCGCTGGAGCGCATCGACACATCAGGCCGGCCTCAGCCCCTGGTCACTGCTGTCTTCTCACCACTGCAGAGCTGGGGGCTGGACTAACACTAGATCTAATGCTGCTGGGGAGACAATAGAAATGTGTATTATCTAGTATACAGTGAGTAAGGCATCAAAAAGACAATCCTTAGATACAAAAGACGGACCAAGGACAGAGTCACAGACCGATTGTCCAAACAGTATTTTGTTTTAAGCGGTTTTTAACATATTATTTAAGTGCTGTGTAATATGGGCCAATTTACCCTAACCCTTACCCTGTACCCACATTCAATCCATTTACATTTATTTCTGTATAGCATTGAATCGCAACAGCAGTCAAAGGATTTTACAAAGTTGTCAATTCACTGTTGTTGACAGTTTAAACACAGGAAATACTGTATACTTTAAAGACAATAGGTCCATTTGGAGCAGATGACCAATATCGATAAATGTCAATGAATTCCTAAAATATAGTTCAGAGGGAGAGTGAGCACTGCTGTGTGTGAGGTATGCGAGCCAGGTGCTCATTAGGAAAATCCAAAATGCAAAACAGCAGAATAAGGTCCAAGGCACAACTGACATAAAAGTTAAAATCCATTATTTACTCTAGATACGACACGTTTCAACTCTTTAGGTCTTCATCAGGGCAGACGAATGCTCTTAAATGTCCATAAATGTTCTCAAAAATCCCAGACTATCACTGTCCTTTGATCCTTCTGCATCAGCAAGGAACGACTTAACAGCATTTATGGATATGTATTACCATTTATGAACATTGGTGACCCCGCTCTCTATGGGCCAATGGCTCTATGTGTTTGTTATTTTTGTATTTCCTGTGTTTGAACTGTTGGATTATCTTTTGTTGAGGAATTGGCAAGTCCTCTGAGATGACTGCTGCTGTGATTTAGGGCTGTACAAAAATAAATTGAAAAGATACAGGAGAGGAACACACAACAATTAGTCACAAGACTCGGCACAGGCTCAGACGCCAGAGAGTCCTGATGCTTGAAAAATATCCCACTCAAACATTACCTGAAAAATGTGTGGCTATGGTAAGTCTGAGTCTGGTTTGTTACCTCTGTCCACCACAGAGCAAGTGAAGCGGTTTTTTTTTTCAGCCGGAGGACATCAGGACATTAATGAGTGTCCCTGGGGGTCCCCTCTGTTCTCAATGTCACATGATCCTATGAGGATGGTGTGTGTGTGTGTGTGTGTGTGTGTGTGTGTGTGTGTGTGTGTGTGTGTGAGTTATACACCTCACAAGCTGGCCCGTAGTTTGTGGCAAAAATGAAGGAGACAGAGGGACCTACTGAACTTTTAACAAAACGGACAATGGTACTATGTAAAATTCATGTCACTATAGTTGAAGTTCAAGTTTATCATTGTCACATGCAGATTACGTGCAGTGAAATTCTTATGTATTTTTAAACTATAATTCATGTAAGAATAGTTGCATGTTGCATAAAAACAAAATAATAAACAGCCAAATAAATCGGAATAATTCAATTTATTATTACGTGAACACTCACAGTAATCACACAGGCTTACAGAGACAATAAGATGAACATTTTTTGCCCCAAAACCCTCTTCTTTTCTTGCATATTGACAGGTGTGTTGAAATAAGTCAATATTTAACCCATATTGTACCTCATGCTTCTCATCAATGAGATCCTGGGTTGGATTTCACCTCCAGACATGGTCTTTCTGGGTGAGTTTGCATGTGTGCGTTTGTTTCCCCTACCACAACAAACTTATACAATTCCTTCTCTGTGGTGACAAATCTGACTTGGGTCCAAACCACCCTGATCAACACGACATTTCAATACAGGTCATAAAAACACAGGTCTGCAGAATAAAACCGCACAGACTTGTCTGGGCCAACAGAGCTCAGAGTTTAAATTGCACATACACACAAAAAACAGCAGTGAATTAATTTGAATATTACAATTAAATGCCAGAGTATGAGTTCCCGTTATCAGAATGTTTGTACAGTAGTAAGAGTTGGGTGTCACCTGATATTCCCTGGGAGAGTCCCCCACAGCGAGCCATGTGATCCGTGTCCTCCCCAGGCTGAAAAATAGTGAATAAAAGATGATGGGGACAGCCGTGTAAAGGATATACTGTACCAGTATAACCAGCTGCAAACAGAATGATACACAGACAGACACAAACATTATTAGAGGCCCTTAGTCAGGCAGGGGTGTCAAACATATGAGCTGGCTGAGACCTCAAGTATGAAAGATGTTTGCTTTTACTATTATTCTATTTTTTTATTTTGACATTTTTTTTCCTATTTGACATTTGGATAGTAATTTGTTGCAGGTTTGGATTCAGTTACAACACATATGTGAAAAAGATTGAAGTATGTGAAGGTTCAAAGTTAATACACAAAAATACATCCTTGGCCTAACTTTTATTTACACGTTCGACACATTTCAGAACAGATTCAGTTATATGGTTGTTCTCCTGAGAAGATCAGCTTAAAATCAAGTAAAACTTAGTATAAACTACGACCATTAATGCTGCATAAAATGTGATAATAATGATTGAAAATAATTTCAGGGGCCCCTAAAAATGGTCTAGTGGGTCGGATTTGGCCCTCGGGCCTGAGTTTAACATTCCTGCCAGAGGACATAGCTTCTTGATTTGATCATATGTTCAGATCTGTGTCCATCTCAATATCAGCTTTATTTACAAAAACGCCATTTACCCCAAAGTTCATCTAAAGGATTGAACTTAAAAAAGTGAACTGAAACCAAAAATTTTATTTGTCTGGCTTAATAGTTGTTTGATTGAATGATCAAAGGTTTATTATGTTTTGTCTCCTGATCCATAATTTTTCCAAACAGTTTCTTTTCACAAAAGATTACACTTCTCCGTGTCTTCATTCCCACAAGCTCCCATACTAAACATAGGTTATTCATATCCCACCATTTCCACATACGAACTACATCGTAATTTAGTTCATTTAATTTAATTTAAATCAGTGTTACATTTCATGAAAACAAAAACAAAAAAAGAAGGATAACATAATGACTGACACATAAATACAAGTAAACTGTGAAGCAGTAAATCTCAGTTATTGCTGAAAGCCGAGGCACAAATGTGTCTTCAGATTAGGTTTAAAAGCCTCCAATAAAGGATTCACATCCAAAGTTTAATGGTATAAAAGCCATTGAAATGTAACAGGTGGATTGGCTCTTCTCAAAATCATTTTGAACAAAATGTATTATGTAAATCACTGTTGTTCATCTCTGGATATAGCTGAGCATATGTTCATCACATCTGTGAATCCAACCTGTTGTCACGGAAATCAAATGAAACATGCAATATGATCACAGGGATATCAAGCTAAATTAGGGGTACCACATTTGCAAACCACAAAAATATACAATCCAACCTGTTCCTTGCCCTCGAAACAGTTTGGTTTTATCACTAGTTTCATGCGTTTTTGGCCTGTCACATCTTCAGCCCAAAGCCTCAAATAGTGACTCACAAGGCTTGTTCTTACAAACATGCAAACAATTACATGTTTTCTAATAAGAGTACTTGTTGTGGTCTGATTTGTTCACAACATTTTACATTTACAAACCTTTTTCTGTTGGGACAAACAGAAAGTAAGAGTTGTTTATTTATACTGCACATTTTACAGACCAAGGTCACTTGGTCCGGCACTTTACAATGTTCAGAGTTCAGATATGGTTACAAATATTCCACACACAGTGATGACGGAAGCGAGTCGCTGAACACACTGACTGCTGCTCAGAGCCCCCAATGAACACCATCCATTCACTCTCTCGTCTACATTTATACCAACTGTGCATGTTTTTAGTGGTAGGGGAAACCAGAGCACCCAAAAAAAACCTGCACAGATACGGGGAGAACAAGCAAACTCCACTCATAAAGACCCTTTTCCGAGTTTAGTTTAGTCCTGAGGCACCAGCAGGAGGCCAGTCCCTGTGCTCATAAGATTCCCAGTAATAGGCCAGTCCCTGTGCTACTCAGAGCCCCAGTTGGTTCAGCACTAACATGTCAGAGGTACAAGGCCATTATAAAAGCTGCTTTAAATGTCTGAGTCATAGGAAACCAGTGCATAGACCTGAGAACTGGACTAACTTCCTGGCTCTGGTTCTAGCGACTATGTTTTTTTTGTTGCAAACTTACAAGAGGAATGAGTGCATACAGGGATCAAAAACGTGAAGTGTCAGGTGCTCTTCAAGGATCTGTGGAAAAATTTAAACAAAGAGGCAAAGGTCTGAGCCACTCTGACTTAAAATGATTTTTATTTTTTTATTGTAGGGACATTGTGACGCGACCATACAATAATAAATGATTTCCTCCGGCCTTTTCCTCTTTGTTTTCCATAACTATGTTTTTGCATCTGGAAATATTTTGCTTCAAATTCCCAGTTTTGCACATTGAAACGAATGCATCGTGTTTTCCACCCTGAAGCACATCCAAAAACACTCATTGCAGCATGCCTTTGTTATGCCATCTGCACTGCTCCTACATAACCACCACCAGGAGCGCCCGAGAGCCACACAAACCTGCTCCTCTCTCTCTCCCCCATAGTCTGCGCTCCGGTCTGAGATGATCCGTTATCAGGGCGGAGAGAACCACTCACCACTCACTACTACCACCACCAGCGCTCGTCCTTTCCCAAACACAGGTCCACGCAGTCGTCTCCTGCAGCCACCTGGATCAAAACACACGGGATTTACCAAAAAAAACAACCCGGAATACATCACCAATTCTTGCATTTCCATTCGGATTTCCACCGCGCGAACCAGCGTGCACCAGACTCCCTCCAGATCTGGTTTCCTCTTCCCCTTTTGTTGTTTATCTCCGCCGGGTGGGAGAGAATAATTCATCGCCTGTGTAGCTCACTTTAAAATGAGTGAATGACCAAAACAAAGGAGGTTGATGTGCATAGCTCCGCGGCTCAGCCTTTCTTCGCCTCAGCCAAGGAACGAAGGCTCCAGCAGCGGGCGAAGATGGACACCGAGGGCTCCGAGGCGAAAATTACGCACGGCGCGGCACCTGGGAAGAAGAAGGGGGCCAACCGTGCGCCTTCCCCGGCTCGCCCCAAAGACGTGCCCGGCTGGTCGTTCACAAAAACACGCGGAGGCTTATCAGGGACCCCCTCTCTAAGCGTCAAACCTGGGGGGATCCATTTGGGCAGCCGCGTTTCACGGAGAAGCCCCAGTTTGGCGAGTGGTGGGAAGGATGGAGCTTGCAAGGCGGCCGGGAAGCACGCATCATCCACGGGGAAAGGGGCCAAAGGCAACGCGAGGAGGAAGATCTCTGACGCCAGTACTGGGTCCGAAGACTTGTCCAGGGACTCCGGGTGTGCCCAGGAAAAGCTCTCCCCCACCACGGACAGCAGTTCCGAGCTGTCCGATTGTGCGTCGGATGAAAACAAAGTCTCCACAGACGCGTTCAGCAGTGACACCGAGTCCAGGAGCAGTCGCGGGGGCATGGATGGCGAGCACAAACCGGTGGATAAAAGTCGAAATTCTGTGACATCTGCTGGGAACCTGAGAAATCTTCCCGTGTCTATCAGCGGTGAGTTTGTGGGTGATCACAACAACAAGGAGCGCCGGTTCACGCTGGGGGCGGAGGCCGGGGAAGGAAGCGTGTCTCCCGGGGATGAGAAGTCCCTGACCTCGTACGATAGCCGGGTGCCTGCCTCCACCTCGCTGGCCTTCTCGGACCTGACAGAGGAGCTCATGGACAGCGTGCATGAAGAATATGCACGGGAGATTGAGGAGCTACGGTCTGAAAACGACTACCTCAAAGTGAGTATGGCATTTTGGTGAAGTTGGATGAATGATGCAATGTAAATGTATTATAACTTTAGCATATGTGATTGTCCCACCAGAAAAAAAGTAAAACGTCACGAGCAAAATCAGACCATTCCCTGCTGTATTCATCTCAGAAAACATATTATCTTTTGCATGCTTGTCTGGAAGAGCCATGCGAGTCTCAATTTGACGCTTTGAGCTGAGAGCTGATTGGCTGAGTGGGGGTGGGTCTCTTCTTTTCACTCTTATTTGCCTGAAAAAGCTTATATAGGGACGTGACATGAGGGCAAAAATATATGCATGTGAAAACTAGTAGAACTGTTATGCTAGCTAGTGGTTACGCTAGTTTTTATTTTATTTTTAGCTAAAGAAAAAAGTTTACGCTAGCTAGCTATATGGTTTTTATTATTACATCTTTATTTGCAAGTTACATACCCCAACTTTAATGCCCATTTGACATAGTTAAGATGGGGATATTTATCAAACCTGCTCCAACATTTTGCCTGAATTTACTTTCCTTAGCTTTTGGTAAAGTTTATAATGCTACTTCCTGATTGGACATTAGCAGCAGGATGACATGGGAAAAGGTCACTATAGCAACTACACAGTCAACACTACCAAAGCTTGTCTAATTATAAACACAGTACATAATGATAACACACAAGACAGCACGGCAATCTAGTTACATTTGTTTTTAAACTGTCAAACAATTGGTTTTCTTGACTTTGAAATTGATATCATACTATGATGGAGTCCATTTTACGAATCAACATTTCTTAAAAAAAAAGTATTGTCATCAACTTTCACTTCACTGATCAGAAACTACCACAAATACTTATCAGAGGTTCTATCCCACCAAGAACAGCCTTCACTGAGCTTTATAACCCTTCACTTTCATTATAAGGAGATTCACTCTCTCGCTAAGGTTCAGAAGTTTAACCAAACAGCCGGGCTAACCACTCGGCTACAATAACACAGAGATAGGAGATTAAGAATAATAGTGTTCCAAATTAAAGTCTTGAGTCAGAACTACTTGCATTGATTAACGTCCGCTTTCAGTGGTTGGAATGGCACTTATATGAATCCATGGAAATATTATTTATACCACACATCATATTTTCCATAAAGATTGATTAGTTTTATTGCCTGCTCACATGCATTTTTTTTAGTCAGGCTTAGTCAGGGCCGGTTTTATATGATTGTTTATGACATTGTGTATCTCTGAATCAATATATTGTACATCTTTATTAACGTGGCATGGCTAGTTATAAAACAAGTATAACGTTGATTAATAGATATATATGTGTGTGCTAATTAAGGCTGGAAATCTCTGGGTCCCTCAGGATGCAATATTCAAATACATTTAAATTTTTTGTATAGCCCAGAAGTTGTCAAGGTGGACTTTACAAAGTTGTTGACTTGGCAACAACAGATCAGAAATTCAAACAGTTTAAACACAGAAATGCTAAAATTACAAACACGTAGGAAAGCATTGGT